>JADRCD010160365.1:0-39873 GCA_019843815.1 Montemys delectorum | reverse complement strand
TTTCTTTCTTTCTTTCTTTCTTTCTTTCTTTCTTTCTTTCTTTCTTTTGCTTTACTCTAATTTTAGACTGAGAAAAAAATGATTTAGGAAAAGCTACATATTTTCATGCCTATCAGGACTGTAAGTCTGTACAGGTTACCTCACAGTCAGGAAATATTTTGTCCTTTGGACTTTAGACATGACATTGTTGACAGTGACTGTTTTAGTCAGGGTTTCTATTCCTGCACAAACATCGTGACCATGAAGCAAGTTGGGGAGGAAAGGGTTTATTGAGCTTACTTCCACATTGCTGTTTATCACAAAGGAAGTCAGGACTGGAACTCAAGTAGGTCAGAAAGCAGGAGCTGATGCAGAGGCTATGGAGAGATGTTCCTTGCTGGCTTACTTCCCCTGGCTTGCTCAACTTGCTCTCTTATAGAACCCAAGACTTCCAGCCCAGGGATGGCACCACCCACAAGGGGCCCTACCCCCTTGATCACTAATTGAGAAAATGCCCCACAGCTAGGTCTCACGGAGGCACTTCTCCAACTGAAGCTCCCTTCTCTGTGATGACTGCAGCCTGTGTCAAGTTGACACACAAAACCAGCCAATACAGTGACAACAGCTTTTTTCTTTTTACTGTAAAAACAAAATAGACACACCATGCCAAAAGACATGGATATAAAAAGCCAACAGAGTTGTGCTCTTTCTTACAAAATAAAGTCAAGTTTGGATTCTCATAGAGGTTTTATTGTTAACGACAAATGAAAATAATCACTATTAAAATCTCAGTGAATGAAACTCTAAGCTCTGTCTTATATCTCTAAAGTCTCCTTCTTCTATGGGGAACAAACTCTGCCAAGGAAGAGCACATTACTAGTGGGGTTGTGCCTAATGAAGAAAAGGAATGGATGGTCTACTGTGAATTCTTCCGGGGGCATCAGGTAGCATCCAATAACAGTGCCTGCCATCGCAGCAGCTGCCTCTGTTCCCTTCTCATTCACTTCCACAAAGGACTTGTGAACAATTTTTGATATGAAAAGATCTCTGGATCCTGACATTCCAGACAGATCAGCTTTGCTACTGCTAAAGAGATCCTGCACTCCCAGGTAGCCCAGGTTGGAGCTCAGGATGTAGCTCTCTTCCATCTTGAACCTGGGCAATTTGACCTAGACATCAATGTTTTGTAAGTTCTCACACTCTTGCAGTTTTTCCAAAGTTAATTGTTTCTCAATCTAGAATTAATGTAAGGCAGAAAGCAGTTAATTTGTTACTGTAATAAGGTACTATTCCAATAAACTGATTCATAATTGCCACAACTCAAAGGTTTCATTCATGTGTTCTACCCAAACAGGTTCCACATAGATTTAATTTCATATGTGAACTGATGGAATATAGCACCACTATTTTCCAGGTCTTTGAGGGTCTAAGTACAAACATTTTTAACAACATATCTGTCATCTATTCATCTACATATCTGTTTATCAGTCCATCCATCTACCCATGCATCCGTCCATGATCCATTCATCTATCCAATTCTCTCTGCGACACTCATTTATTCCTTCTGTTCTACTCCTACTTAGTCCAGCTATCTGTCCATCTTTCCATCCACTCAAGATTTTAAAAACTCCTATCTCACTGAATCACATGACTGATGGGATATAAGTGGATTATGGTCCTGATTGTCAGAAGATACACAATCCCTAAAGATGTAAATCAATTCTCACTAGAATTCCTTTAAAGATACTTCAAAGAGACTTTCTGTGAGAGGCAACTTATCACTGTGACCTTTACTTTTGAATCTCTTGATGTTTCCCATTACAATTATTCACTGGAGGCAGCAACTGTTCTGAACTTTTATACATTAGGCCCTGGGGCTGGGAATGTGGCTCAGTGACAGAATATGTCTCTAGCCCAAGGTACTTGGGCACTGGAAATAATAAATAATAATAAATAAATAGTGATAGTGATAGTAGCAGTAATCAAAATAATAGCAGTAATAATAATAACTGTAAATATGAGGCCTCAGACCAGTAATGCCTGATGGACTATATTGACAAAAATGGGACTGTAGCTTCAAGGAATTTTGGGTAAAGTCTGTGGATGAACAATTATTTATGGTTCAGTGAACACATGGGAAGTATAAGAACAGTGCAGTGTAAGAGAACATAAACCATGGCATTGAGAACCAGTTACCTCCTCAAGACCTGTGGCCTCATCCTCAATGTCTTTGGGTAGAAGAATAACCATGCTAAGTTCTCCACCCTGGTACGGCATCTCCAGCACCTTGTACTTCAGGTCCGGAATGTAGCCAAATGGAAGATGATTCTTTTGAAACATCATCTTTACTGTTTTTGTGTCTTTCTGAATGGGTACAAAAAAAATCACTGAAATTACTCTCTCTTGTTTTTTAGAGCAAAGGTGAATTTGGGGTCTTGGGGTAGAGGGCTAGGTGGTATAGGCCTGGCTGACCATGGGGGAGGCCCTGTGCTATATCCCCAGCACTCACACACATACAACCAAGAACATCCCAGGATGATGGTGCCACCTCACCTTATTCAGTCAGAATGACCATCTGTTGTGTCCTGTGTCATGATTTTTTTCTGCCACATGCCCTTGAAGTTGATGGCATTCACTAGCACACGTTTGATCATGCTGTCCACCACACCCACAGCCAACAGCTCTGGAATTTTCCCTGAAAAGATGAGGTAAGCTTCTTTAAAGGTCCATATTGGAATTCCAAACTTAGACTGATAATTTATTAACTCAAACATGGACTTCAAACTTGATTTTGTTTTAACTCAGTGTTGGGAAAGACTCACTTGTCCAATTTTTACTTTAAATAAACCAAATTGTAAGACCCAATAGGCTCCTGTCTAGTGTTCCATGATCTTTATGTCCATCCTTAGAACAGGAAGAAATATCCTTAAAGTCACTCAAATGTTTTCAAGGTTTAAAACAAGAATGTTCTCCATTCTGGGAGGAAATAGGAACCATTATTTTGTGAATGACTATTTCCTTACAAAAAAGAAACCATATTCCTTACTGAAAATGTTTTTGATCACTGGTAAATAATGCCTTCAAATATGCTAAGTAGGAGCCTGCTCTTATGAAAAGGACTCTGAACAGATATCAAAGAGATAAGAAGACTTGTCTAATGGGTAAGTCTATTGAAACAGAAGCCACTCTCCCCATAGCCAGATGCACGGATGGGAACTCAGTCAGGAACCCTGGGTGCTGATTCACACAGAAACAAGACTGAGGACAAATCCATCCCAAAGCTGAAGTGAGCTTACAGGCTGAGTCACTACATACCCACTACTTCTGAGTTACTGGACAAGATGGTGGCCAAAAACCATCATGACTGCAGCAGCTTCTACCTCTGCCATGCTGTCTTAACAAGAGGCACAGTACTGCCACTGGGTCAAAGCAATAAGGTCAGTCATTAATAAGACAAAACCTGCAACACTGAGAGTCAACATCAGCCTTTTCTCCATAAGCCGATTGTGTCAGGGGTGAGCTACAGAAGGGAACCTGACAACAGAGCCAGCACTGCTCAGCCTCTCACCTTCTGTCTTTGACCTTTGACCCACTGGTTTATCTCCTTCCTGGCATCCTCACAGGCATGCTGAAAATCCACAGAGGCTAAGTCAGCACCGTACATTTTCTGGGTTGAAGCCAAGAACTTCTATTTTAAATAAATTAAGTGTCATGAATAATGTATATTCCCCAAAAGAGAATAAGAAAGTCCTAACCTAGTCCTCCCAGCACACGTGGAACAGTTGTGCAGCTTGGTTCATGTGGGTTCTGAACAATTGGATCCGGGGGCTATCCCAGAAATGCTGCCTGTATGTGGGATATGTTCTTCTAGCTGGGCTGCCTTGTCTGGTCTCAGTGGGAGAGGGAGTACCTAGCCTTACAGAGATTAGAAGTGCCAGGGTGGGCAGGCATAGCTAAAGATGAGACCAACTTGCTTGGAGGAGAAGGGGAAGGGGAGAGATTGTGGGATGGGGTGACCAGAAGAGGGGAATGAATGGAATGTAAAGGAAATAAGTAAAATAAATAAATACATAAATAAATATCAATACCCCTAAGCTTTATACTTTTCTATTGTGTTGAAAACCACACAACAGTAAATTTATTGTCCTAATTAATCTTCCTTCCTTCCTCTCTCTCTTTTTTCTTTCTTTTCTTTTCTTTCTTCCCTTCTCTCTCACTCTCTCTTTCTTTCTTTCTTTCTTTCTTTCTTTCTTTCTTTCTTTCTTTCTTTCTTTCTTTCTTTCTTTCTTTCTTTCTTTCTTTTTGAGACAAGGTTTCTCTGTGTACCAGCCCTGGCTGCTCTGGAAATCACTTTGTACATCAGGCTGGCCTCAAATGTACAGAGAGGCCTCTGCCTCCCATGTGCTGTGTCCTAGTTATCTTTGAAGGTTACAGTGCTGTAGTAGCAAGTATATCCCTTTATATAACATTTCTATTGTTGTTATATAACATTTCTATTGTTAATAGAAAGGCTACTCATTCTTTTTGAATTTTACATTAACGCTTTCATAATTGAGTAAATGTTTATTATACTGCAAGTAGCTTTTCAGACCCACTTTTGCTTTGTGTGTGTGTGTGTGTGTGTGTGTGTGTGTGTGTATGTGTGTACATATGTGTATATGAGTGTGCATATTTGTGCATTTTTGAAGCCCAGAGAAAATGTCAGGTGTCTTACTTTCACTTTCTGCCTTATTCTCTTAAGACAAGCTGTCCCACTGAACCTGCCTAGGCTCATGGTCCACAAACCCAATAGGTTCTCATAGCTCTTTTCCCCCATAGGGCTGGGGTTACTGGAGAGTATAGAGCCCTGCCTGGCATTTTTCATGGGTTCTGAGATCCAAACTCAGCTTCTCATGCATGCACAGGAAGCTCTCTTCCCCAAGGAACCATCCCTTCAGACCTTGCTTTTGCAAAACATCCAGGAGGGATCTTTTCATTAGAAAGACTATGAGGCCTGAGTGAGGTAACCCAGTCACAAAAGAACATACACACATGGTATGTACTGATAAGTGGATCTTAGGAAAAAAGCTCAGAATACCCACAATACAACATATGAAGCTCAAGAGGAAGGAAGACCAAAGTGTGGATGCTTCAGTCCTACATAGAAGGGGGAACAAAATAATCAGAGTGGGATGGACTTGAGAGGAACAAAGGAGGGGGAGACAGAAAAAGGGGGGCAGGATCAGGTGTGGGAGGAGATGGACAGAAGGTCAGGAAATTCAACAGAGGTATGTAGAAATGGGGGATGGGGAACTGGGGTTAACCACCAAAAAGTCTCAGAAGCCAGGAAAGCAAGAAGATCCCAGGACCCAACAGGGATGGCATTAGCTGAAATACCCAACAATGGTGAGAGATAACCTATAGAGACTAAATTGAGAGGTCAGGCATGACCCCTGGTTGAGAGATGAGACCACCCACCCTTCTCAAAAATTTTAACTGAGAATTGCTCCAGTCTAAAGGAAACACAGGGACAAAGAGTGGAGCTGAGACTGAAGGAAAGGCCATCGAGAGACTGCCCCATCTGGGAATCCACCCCATATACAGCCACCAAATCCAGTCACTATTGCTGATGCCAAGAAGAACTTGCTGACAGGAGCCTGATACAGCTTCTCTTCTGAGAGGAGCTGCCAGAGCCTGACAAGTACAGAGGTGGATGCTCTCAGTCAACCATCAGACTGAGTGCAGGGGAACTCAATGAAGGAGTGAAAGAAAGGACCTAAGGAGCTGAAGGGGTTTGCAACCCCATAGGAAGAATAACAATATCAACCAACCAGAGCCCCTAGAGCTCTCAGGGTCTAAACCACCAACCAAAGAATTCACATGGAGGGACCCATGGCATCAGCTGTCTATGTAGCAAAGGATGGCCTTATCTAGCATCAATGGGAGGAGAGGCCCTTGGTCCTGAGAAGTCTTGATGCTAGCATAGGGGAATGCTAGGATAGTGCAGCAGGAGTGGGTGGGTGGGCAGAGGTGTACCCTCATAGAAGTAGGGGAGAAGGAGGTGGTGGGATAGGGTGTTTGCAGGGGGAAAACCAGGAAGTCAGATAACATTTGAAATGCAAATAAATAAAATAACCAATTAAAAAATTAAATAGAAGAAAGACTATGAGATGAAAGTCCCACATGCATTCTCTGCTATTTTTTATGAATGGCCTGCAACATGGCTGTACCAGGAATAGTCTGCGTTACTTCTGGAAGTTTCAGAATGTGAAGCGCTAGGTACGTACAGGAAGGAAATTGTAGCTTTTCTCTCCATACAGTCTGTTAGCTAGTTTCAGAGTGTGAGATGCTCCACGCTTGCTTACTTTAGCATTCAGGCTTTGAAACCGTGAATGGATGTCCTCAACAGAGTCGCAATGCAGAATCTGAAGGAAAGACATCATTCATTACACAATCATCTCCTTTGAGGCTATGAAATGATTCCCTATGGTCCACCTCCACCAAGTTATTTTCTGTTGAATATCATGTAACTGCAGCCTAATATTTTATTAATCTATCTTTGGCACAGCAAGTAAAATGGAACCGGAAATGTACAGCTCAGTGAGTCACTAAAATTAGACATGGCTTCTAAATAATTTTTAATAGTTCCACAAACCTGAATGGTTAACATTAAATATTTATATCGGAATTCTTTTTCCAAAAATGATTTAAATGCTGTGGTCATGTTACTATTCTGTGCCATATACAAGTTCCCTAAAAGAAAAAAAAAAATCTCAGAAAGAGCGTCAATAAAACTCATTTGTTCTCTGAGACCCAAAAGGTGGGAGTGATTATTTTGCTTCTCTTACCAAGGTCCACAGTTCATTCCCTCGAAAAATAACTTTCTTAAATTTATTCTGGTGAGAGTTTTACTTCCTCATCTGTCAGGTGAAAGTCAGGAGGCCTCTTGTGTGTGACGTCCGGGCTGGCTACTCATTTCTAAGACACAAAGGACAAAAAAGGCACACAGGGTGCACAGTCTGTGCTACTCTCTAAGCGATGCTTGCTAGATTGCATCATGGACGGAAGTGGGGAGGGAAGGGCCTCGAGACTGTTGTTTCCTGAAGATGACGGCAGGAAGAGCCTTAACACTGAAGCAGGCATAACCAACCGGTGAGAAGCACCTAGCAGCAGGAGCAGAGTAGCCAGGCAGGTCGCTTTGCTCACTCCCGTCTAGACTTCCAAAGGTGGCAGAATTCCCCTCTCAGAATTAAGGAACACCTTAATTAGGCGGAAGTCCCTGCCACACCCATCAAGGAAGACTAGGCAGCTGTGGGGCTGGAGGCAAAGGTGATCTAGTGTCTCCCCGGGGGGGTTAGGGTAGGGGCTGAGAGGATGTGGGACCTGTCCAGCAGGCCACAGGGATTTTCCAATCCCTCCTCCTGCAGAGCCACAGCCAGTGAGGTCAGGCTGGAGAGAGGCCCAGCTCCCAGGAATACAGACAGATGGCTGTCTTTACTTTGAACCCGCAAAAAAGGCACCACTATCAAGCTCTCTCCTGTAGCATGTTCCTATATCTGTCATGCCTGAAGGTGACACGAGTACAGGCGTGATTTATGAGTAATGGTTGTCAATAAAAAAGGAAAATGGGAAACGGCTAGCTCTGGGGAGGTGCAGGGCTTATAGGAAAGCTGTCAGATTCAGTCCTAGGAACTGGAGAACCAAACCCACGGGTATTGTCATTGTCTTTCTTCACTCCGTGTCCACAACTGAACAGGGACTCTGCCCTATGCCCAGTTAAAGCTGGTAGTGAAAGAACAACTGGCTGTTCATGGGGGTGCTTTTCTGAGTGTCTGATTGCACCATGAGTAGCTACTGAATCCAGTTCGACATGGCTTAGAAAACACACCAGAAGAGCTCTGAGGCACAGCTCTTAACATGGAGACCAGAGGGAGAGCAGGCCAGTTTGCCTTCTGCTAACCTCAAAGAGCTGGGCTGCAGTGCTGCCTTTGGCCCCCAGAGTGACCATGGGCAAGGCAGAAGAGATGCTGAAGGGAGAGAAGATGTTTCCGGTGGGGCTGGTCTCATTCAGGGCGTGGAACAGCTCCAAGGCGAAGAGGGCGTTGGCTGAACTCAGCTGCTCCATGGTGAAGGCTGCAACAGAGAGGAGATCAGCCCTGCCAGCTACAACGCCAGCAGCACCATCTATCTCAGCTTTGACAACATCTACCCCTAGGACCTGCAGTTGGTTAATCCTGATTTTTTCCCAAGCATTCTCCTCCAGTCACACAAAGCTGGGGCCAGACTTCATCAGTTACACAGGACCAGGGCCTAGGGTGTCTATGGCTCTAACCTTCCAGGCAGGTGTGTCTGAAGAGGGATCATGCTGGAGGCCTTGGCACAATGCCCACACCACACAGCCTTCTCTCTAGAGTGCACACATCTCTCTCCCTGTGGTATGTCAGGCTCTAGTTCATGTGGGCAAGGAATCCAGAAAACTGCATGGACCTACTCTGCATACAAGTGAATTCTGGTAAAGATGAAAATGTTATCTCAGTGGATTCAGTTCTCCATGCCTGAGAGCAAGGCTGCAGTCTCAACTGGAGTGGAATTTGCAAGTTGGGGAATGCTACTCACTCTCCCTAGTGAGGCTGTGGGTGACAGGGAAGAAGAACACTCTCCTGTGTCCCTTTTGCAAACAAGCTGGGCCCTGCTGTGGGTAAACAAGTCCTGCACCACCTGCTAATCCTTTTGGGTCCCAAGGCTCTAGTGTGTCCAAGTATAGGCCAATCACAGCTGCCTCTCTCCGGGCTGTTTAGCTACCAGGGCCATATGAGTTATCACTGAGGATCTAGGATCTCATCAGCTTCCCTCCCAGCCTCCCTGCAGCCTAGATTGACCATGTGGAGCTCCAGGGCACTGTCTCTCAGATCAAGACTCAAGAAGAAAGCCGAGGGAAAGAGAAACTGTGGCTGGGATTAGCTTCCATTCTCTGGCCTGGGGCCTGGAGTGGGGTGTAGGTGGGGATTCACAGAGCATTTCCTGGTCACTTCTTAGGTGAGGGGGAGGTACTGGGAGCATGCTGGCTCCCGGAGAAGCTGGGGGGAGCTCTGGCCACCTCCTCCCAGCCACCTCCCTCTATTGACCTTACCCCTTGCTTAGCAGCTCTGGCTCCACTTGCAGCTGACCTAGGATGAAGTGCTCAGAGCCAACTAACTGTTCCCTTTATAGTATGCAGGAAGGTTGTGTCTTACTGGTAAGCCCAAGGTGGGTGGAGAGGTCTTTTTTTTTTTTCTGGTAAATTTTTAAAACGGAGCTTGCAGGTCTTTCAAAATAAAAGCAGCAGATTACAGTCACTCCCAAGGGCCCCTCATTTTCCTCAGTTCCAGGCTTTTCTCTCTCTAAGCAGAAACCCAGTAACTTATTTTTCCTCAGGTACAAACGGTCAAGAGGGTGAGCGTCCTCTCTTACAGGTCAAAAGATTTTATTTTATTTCATTTTTTGAACTTCATGGAAACACTGCAAAATGGAAAGGATTTTTTTTTTTTTTTTAATGAGGTGTGTGGGTGGGAGAGGAGAAATACCTTTGCGATCCCTTGGATAGCTCCCAGAGCGGTAGTTTTAAGAAACAGCCTTGGCTGCTCTGCCTTTCAGGTGCCCAGGCTAGCTCCGTGACCGTACCGGGATGGAAAGGCCCTCAAGCCACTGTTCTCAACTATTAGACGAAAACTTTGGACACATCGCTTCCACACCAAACTAAAATTAGAATTGATTAGCCCAGGCAATCCTTACCTCCACAGACTCGGCTTTATTCTCCCTTGAAGTGTCTGGATCTGTAAATTGACAGAATTTTTTTTTATTGTTTCTTATCTTTCTTCAGAGGGCAAAGGAAGAATTATACTGTTAGTGAGGGTCATCATACATGGATTGGTGTTTGTTAGACATGGGAACTAATGACAAGAAGAGAAAAGGAGGATGGGGAGATGGGTCCGTTGGTACCATTTACCATTCAAGCGTGACGACCCAAGTTTGGATCTCTGAACCTCTGTAATCTTAGTGCTGGAATTCGGATGAAGGCAAGCATTCCCGAAGAGGAGGTCAGTAGCCAGCTAGTCTTGCTCACTCCGTGGGCTCCTGGGTCGGTGAGAGATCTCGTCTCAATAAATAAGGTGGAGAATGAGAATGGAAGACTCATAATGCTGACCCCTGACTGTGCGCATGTATCTGTGCACCTGCCGGCATACATGCGCACAGACAAGATTTGAACATACTCACCGCAAAGGAAAAGGGCCACAGCCTTAAAACAAACGAGCAATCAAACAAACAAAGAAGCCAACAAAATGAAACAGAAAGATAATACAGTTTACAGGTGCCATAGTCAGTTGCCGTGATTTGATAAGATTTGGCAACTTCACGGCTATTTCCAACAAGACTGGGGAATCCCCCTCGATGACAGCATGTCAAAAAGATTAAAATAACATCCAAACACTGAAGTTAAAGACATGGGACAAGAGGTACGCCACCTTGGGAATGCAGTTGCCTGCCATACCCATGAGGCCTTGGGTTCCATTCTCAGCTCAAGCCTAAAGCAAGGGAAAACTGTGCTCTGAAGATGTTGTTTCTACCACTTTCTGTTGGTGCTTACCTAAGATCAAAATTCATATATATATATATATATATATATATATATATATATATATGTGTGTGTGTGTGTGTGTGTGTGTATACACACATATATATTCCTCCCATTTCATATATATACATATGTATATATTTTTCCTCCCATTTCATATATGTATATATATGTATACATATATATGAATGAAATGGCCTTGATGTCAGGTACCAAAGAAGCAAATGACTAACTGTAGTGCCTATTAGTATCTGACAATTGCACGCTGGCTTCTGGTCTCCATTGGTACCTGTGCTCTTTTCATCCCCTCCCCTCCCCTAAGCCTCTCCAGCCCTGGCTACTCTTCTCCGGCTTCTCTTTCCTAGACAATCCTGCCATTTTCAGCCATGTGCTCTCTTGTCTTTCTTGTCTCTCTTGGCCCTTGGTCCCTCCTCCTTGCCACCTCTTCTCTCACTCCTTTTCCTCTCTCTCCCTCCCCTCCCACCACGGCTTAGTGCAGTCTACTGGCCATACTTAGCCCACATGGAGCAGTCATGACCTCATTTCATTCACTTTAATAGGTACTGTTTTTCCTGTGTCACACATACAAGCACACGTGAAATAGTTTTTATACAAATGGGTTAGTATACAGGTGATCACAAATAGAGTAAAAAGCATCTTTTTTCAGAGCACTGTTTTTCCTTTCTTTTGACTTGAGCTGGGAATGGAACCCAGGCCTCCTGGGTGTGCCAGACAAGGACTTTCCCATAGAGTTATAACTCCTGCCCCATGTCTTTTAATTTCAGTGTTTTCAGTGTTTGGATCTATCTATCTATCTATCTATCTATCTATCTATCTATCTATCTATCTCTATGTCTATCTATAGAGAGGGTTTCTCTGTATAGCCCTGGCTGTCCTGGAACTTACTCTGTAGGCCAGGCTGGCCTCGAACTTAGAAATCTGCCTGT
Organism: Montemys delectorum; assembly: GCA_019843815.1. Classification (NCBI taxonomy): domain Eukaryota; kingdom Metazoa; phylum Chordata; class Mammalia; order Rodentia; family Muridae; genus Montemys; species Montemys delectorum. The sequence goes on along the minus strand of JADRCD010160365.1, from coordinate 28,356 downwards.
CTCTGCCTCCCAAGTGCTGGGATTAAAGGCATGTGCCACCGCTGCCTGGTCAGCCTTTGGATTTTCTTTTTAAAGATTTATTCATTGTTATATGTAAGTACACTATAGCCAGAAGAGGGCATCAGATCTTATTACAGATGGTTGTGAGCCACCATGTGGTTGCTGGGATTTGAACTCAGGACCTTTGGAAGAGCAGTCAGTGAGCCATCTCACCAGCCCCCAGTGTTTGGATTTTTATTTAATCTTTTTTAACTTCTTCTCATCAAGGGAGTTCTCCAGTTTTGTGGGAACTAGCAGTTGCCAGATCTGATCAAGGCATGACAACCAACTACGGCAGCTGTAAACTGTAATCTCTTGCCGTTTTTATTCATTGGTGTGTTTGCTTGTTTCTTTGTTTTCAGACTGTGGCTCTTTTCCTTTGTGGTGAGTGCTATGCAGGTGGTGTGTGTGCATGTATGTAGGCAGGTGCACAGATACATGTACATATAGAAGCCAGGGGTCATCATTGTGAGTCCCCTCATGATGGCAGTTTTACAGAGCCATCAGCGGCCAGTGGCCATGCCTGTGAATCCTGGACTCTGAGCCACAGTGGACTGGAGCTTCCACTAGAAGCTACTAGGGTGACTTACTGGTAAGCTAGACATTAGCCTGTAGAGCGTTTGGGCCCAAGTTTTAATGTATCATTTCATTCAGCAACTGAATTCTGTTGTGCTTGTCTATTTAAGCCAATTGTGCTGGATATCAAAGTACCCACGAATGGAAGGATTATAACAACGAAAAATTGTCTTGTAGGTCTGAAAGCTGAGAAGTTGCCAGAAAATTTGCTCTCTGCTCTCCATATGGTATCCTGTGAAGACAGTGAGATGGTTCAGGGGGTCAAGGTACTGACCACTAATCCTGATGACCCGGGTGTGAAGCTTGGGACTCACCCAGTAGAATAAGAGGACTCTAGAAAGTTGTCCTCTGACATCTGTGCATGTGCCCCAGCATGCACAGCCATACCTGTGCACACACTAATATTAAAAAGTTAAAAAAAAAAAAGGCACCTTTTTGCAGTACCCTTAAAGACGGAAAGTGGAATTTAAAAAAAAGGCTAAATGCATCTTTCTAAAGGTCCCAATCCCACTCACAAGGAACTTGTTTAAATACTACTAGATAGAAGATTAACTTTCAATATGAAATGTAGGGAAGAACACCTTCAAACTGTAGTATCCCATCCACCGGCCCTGCTCTCCTCAAACTCATGTCTGCTATACTTAGGATATGGTTTGAGCGTGTCTCCTGAGCATTCACGGGTTGAATGTAATGTCCATTATGAAGTATCAGAAGATAGAAACTTTGTTTGTGGTGTTTGGGAGGTGGGGGCTTTGAAAAATGATTAAGATTACACAAGGTTCTCAGGGTGGGGATCCCTGACTGAATAAGAGAACATCATCCACATGACCACGAGGTGGCAGGCATGCCTCCACTCTTAAGGACTCGAGGGCTTGTGGCTTTCCCAGGTTGCTGCTATACTTCATCTAATAGCTCTGCAGCCCTGACATCTGGGAGGAGGCCCTGCCTTCAGCTCTGTGAAACACTGTCCTGGTGGGAACTCAGCAGTGTCACAAAAGCTGGCTCCGACGGACATGGCCTTATGGTGGCTCCTCGTCTGCCTCCATTTTATAAGACAGAGAGAGATGCAAATGTGCTCCCAGTTTTTCTGTTTGGCTGATTGCTTGCTTGGTTTTGAGTTGTTCTGTGCCTTGTACTTCCTAGGAAGGCTATTTTAGATGCCCAGCCTTGAACCTGGAGAATTCATTGCTATCCACCCATGAATCTTTTATTATAATAGTATAAATGGACATAGTCCATTTCACATACAAATATGTATTCATTCCATGTCACTCAACTTTATTCCAGTACTACCAACATCAGATATGAACTTCAAAATATTATTCTTAGGGAGCCTGTGAAATCAAACAATCTAGTTTTTTTCCAAAATGAAACAGGTACAGTTTAAGGTCCAATTTCCTTTTGAAAAAAATCAGTGACAGGCAAGGAGAAAGTGGTGAGCCCTACAAACCCCTAAAGCTCAGCATTGCAAGCAGTACGATAGCCTGAGGCTTGAGATTACCCCATCACACCTCCCTGGTCGGGGCCCCTATTGGACATACGCTCAGTGAGAGCACAATAGTTGGTTGTCCACGACTCTGGAGGGCCTCATCTCCATGACCACTAGGTGGCGCACGCAGACCTCTTACAGGCCGAGTCCAGTGCTTGCGGCTTTCCCAGGCTGCGGCTGTACTTAATCATTCTCTACCCGCCTCCCCCTCTCCCCAACAGGACTCTTGGAAGAGGGCTGCCTTTAGTTCTGGGAAACATCTCCCTGGAGCGAACTTTGCAGCGCGCAACCCCTGGCTCCAACAGCGATGGTTCTGTGGTGAATCCACTTCTGTAGCCATTCTCTGCCTATGGCCTGCTTCCCTTGAAATCTATAGGATTGCTGAACATTTCCATTGTGTATTTACGAGCACGGATTATCATGAGCACCTGAAGTCATGAAGAGAGCGACTGTTGTACTCAGTTATTGCTGCTGCCCCAGCCCTTGAGAGCAGAAGAGATTTACTCTTAGCTTGTCCTGATTTTCACAGGTGCTGCTTATCTGGACTCTCACATATACCATGAGAATCTTTGCTTTACACTTTGAAAGCGTTTTGAATGAGCTTGTCCTGTTCCCACTCAGTTTAGAAACTGCCTTGGGGTGACTTGTGACACTTTAAATTGATGAGAAATTATAAATCTCACAATCATGTTTTATTAGATAGTGAAATGTGCAAGACAGGAGTGCAACCCCACGCCTAGAGGTGGGATTTTGGCATTTTTATACAAGCATAATCAGGGATTCATTGGACTTTAGGGTGTCTGGGGGGGCAGTGACAAGGAAAGTCATCTTTCAAACATGATATCATTTGTTCAGGCAGTGGGACAGAATCAAGAAACTGGGAAGGGGAACTCTTCTGACCTGGGAAGTAACTTCATGGTGCTATCAGGAACTAGTGTGTTTTTACACCTAGCCAAAACTGTCTATGGACGATTGATTCGTCTTCTCATGGGCCAAACACGGACCCTTATCTCTTCAAGGATGTTTGTTTTTCTCTCTTCCCAAGGACAGGCACCAGCTGCATGTGCAAAGTGCTTAGCCATCTATCAGTGAGAATGCCAGCCTCTGCATGGGGCTGGGGGAGGTTGCTATTTGTTTATTCTCAAGCCAAGGGTGGGGTTCTTTAGGGAGTGCCTCTGAAAATTCAGATAGCAATATTCCAGTGCCAGATCAATTAGGTCCTCTCTGAAAGACCGGGGGGGGGGGGGGGGGGGGGGGGAGCCCTGTGTTAACTGTGGGAAAGAGCGGTGGGGAGGGGAAGTTCTTCTAGCACTGAGAAAGCAAAGAGGCAGGTTGCTTGTGCCACTTCACTAGCAGCCTTCAGATGAAGATGTAGGACTCTCAGCTCCTCCTGTACCATGCTTGCCTGGATGCTGCCATGCTTCCACCTTGATGATAATGAACAGAACCTCTGAACCTGTAAGCCAGCCAGCCCCAATTAAATGCCATTAAGATGCAATTAAATGCAATTAAATGTCATTATAAGAGTTAAAAAATGAAAGAGAGAAAATTTACACACACACACACACACACACACACACAAACACACTGAGTGGATGAAGCAAAAGGCAGACTCCAATAACTTCATACATACAAATGCATATGTACATACATAGATGCATGTATATATACATACATACATACATACCTACAGACAGACAGAAATATATACATTTACACATAGAATGGACACCAAATTTCCAACATGCTAGTTCTAAGCATTTCACATATACATATATACATACACATATGCACATATATACATGTAGACATATATGCCGCAGGCCGGCCAGTCTGGGCCTCTCTCAACCCGCGGGAGAAACGGAGTCATAGGTTGACAAGGCGTAGGCGAAGAAATAATGGCAGAGATGACACATGGAAGTGCAGGATCTGATTGTATTTCTTAAAAATGGCGTCAGACTTTTACAGTCATTGAAAAAGAGAAATGAGAAATCTGGCAGCTCAGCAGTTGAGGTACATCTGAGGCCACCTGAAACACACTGGGTCTAAAGCAGCCACCTCTTCTGAATAGGTGTTACAGCCCCCCAGGCCCAAGCGCTCTCGGGCGGGGCGGGGGGGGGAGTACGGACTGCATGAATCTAAGTTCTAGTCCATCTAAGTTCTTTCTAGTCAGTGCTAACCCCGTGCACAAAGCGAAAGCCAGGCACAAAGCGAAAGCCAGGCTTATATGGTATACAGAAACAGGGTAAATGACAAAAGTCACATAGGCAGGTGACAGTCACATCAAGGTCAGTAAGATCAGGTATCCAGGTGTGAAGGGGAAGAGCAGTGGTGCCCTCCCCATGGGGCTATTTTGGTATTCCCATGCTAATTCTTTGGGTCTGCTGAAAGCAAGCATCAGTGAGTTTCAATCTAGCAGTTCCTTCTAATTCTCTGGGTCTCCTGGAGGCAAGCACCAGGGAGTTCCAATCTAACAGTTCCTGCTAGTGCCCTCAAGTAAGGGAAGCCCTTCAACTACTCTTTGGTATGTAAAACAGTTCTGTTTTCTGTAGAACTGCTCTGAGAATTCTAACTATGTTAACAGTAAACAATGGTGCCTGACCTCTGTTGCTAACTCTGACCACATCCTATCTGATAAGGCAGCTTCCTTGTGAGAAATACCAAGCTAAGGACAGCTTGGAAATAAATTAGGATACATTGGAACATTATGCTGGCCAGGGAACAATGCCCCCTTTTTTTTTTAGCCATTTACAAATCATTTCTTGGGGTACCTTTATACCTGAATAAGAAGGTGTGTTGACGATTGGAAAGATTAATCTGGAACACATCTGAGTTAGGAGATGCCAACAACTGACTGAATACCCAGGATGTACAAACTCCCTTTGAAGTCATAACACCTCTTGTCCTTAATCAGGCTTTTACCCCCTCCCCCCATCCCAATATTGCAGACTTTATTGGAGTAGATGAGTGGGCGTGGCACATATACACACAAACATGTACACACACACACACACACACACACACATACACACACCTGGTGGTAGCTGGATGGAACAAATTTCTAACACACACTCACACAAGCTTTATATACATATATACATACATACATACATACATACACACATACATACACACTTGATGGATGGAACAAAGTTGCAAAAACTTTTATTTTTTCTCTTACAGCTTATATATGAAAAATTTTTTGAGCAGTATAAAATTACAATGTGATTATGTTCTAGTTTTCTTCTAGTGAATGACTATGGAAAAAAAAATGTATGTTCCCTAATACCTTTACAAAATAAACATTATGTAGTACCGGTAAAACATTTTCCAATTGAACTTAGAAAGACAGTGATTTCTGGCTTTTTAAGAAATGGAATGAAAACAAAAATCACAACCAAATGTCCAGGCAGTCCTCTTTCAATCAGCATAAGACAAAGTTCCTTTGCTCTAATTCTCAAAAAAAGAACCTGATGGTCCCCAATCATTTCCCTAAACTTTGAACTTAGTCTACTTGGCACACAGTCTCACTTTGAAACTCTGTATAGGTTGTTGAAAGACCCCCAGAGCTGGGGAGACCCTCACTCAAGTCTCGAGACAACACAACCACCCAATAACTCACAAGAGACCGATCTTGGTGCAATCACACAAGGTTTATTCAGGCCAGATCTGGGGTCCAACACGTAGCCTAACAGGCCAGTGGAGTTCGACCCCGAGCACAAGGAGTAAGGGGTATTTAAAGGGAAAAACCACAAACTAGGGGGGTGAGGGGGTTACCAAGGAAATATGACAAGAGAACAGTGGAAAATTCTAAAGAGACCCAGCCCCTAGTCGGGTCAGGGTCATAAGGAAAACATCCTACACACTCATTATGCACAAGAATGTGGTTTGGTCACAAGATTGTGATTTGGTCTATACTATTCACTTTATGGCTGACCATTCCCTAGAACCATCTGGATGGCTGGCTCATATCCTGCCTTTTTGTTCTTGGACCTAGCTGGAAGGGGGGGTGGCTTTGTGGCCAACAGGTTTCTGAAACTGGCTAGTCTGCATTCTTGGCTGTTACAGAGGTTTGCAATGGCCTTTCAGATGAAGGTTACACAGTATACATTCCAACCAATACGTTTCAATTAAATGCTCCTTTTTTTTCTTAATTCTAAAATTCTCCAGCCCTACAGAATATGCATACATTCAGTTTGGATGGAGCTACAGTCTAAAGCTATATTCTTTATAATAAGTTGGGAATAATACCCTTAATATTGATTTGGTTCTGTAAATCATACTATCAAATTATCAAACCAGAGAGGGGTTTATAAGAAGCTTCCTAAATATTGTGAGGCAAATATTACAAGTTTTGGAAGTTTTTTTTTTTTTTTAGGACTGGGCCCTTTAACACTGAGCTATCTTCTGACTTCAAGTTGTGAATATCTACATGGAATCTAGAATTGATTTGGGAGTGGAAATGATGTAAATTAGGTATTCATGTATGAGTACCTCAAAAAATAAAAATTAAATTTAAAAATAATTGAATGTGGCTAAAATAAAGAAACTAAAAGAAGCCCACCACTGCCATACCCACTCCAGAGGAGTCTGCTTGACAAGTCCAAAAGCTTGGCCGCAGTTCTGAGGCAAAAATGTTTCAAGGAAACTGATCTCCTGGAAGCCCTTGGTGTCCCCTAACACAGATGTGGTTCAGATTTTTCCTTGAGATAGTAGATGGAGGGTTTTGTGTGCTTTCTTTCTGTATTGTTTTATTATAAGTATAGAGGTGCCTCCAAGGAATGATTTGACTTATAGTCAAGTTAGATTGGATGTTGTTTCCTGGCCCCTACCAGTGTGTTCTAACTTCTTAGTCATTGCTGTGCTGATTCTAACTTCTTTGTCATTGCTGTGCTGACCCTGTGGCTTGGAATTTTGTAAGGAACTTTACTTATTCAGACAAATTGCCTCCAGCATTGTAAGAGAGATAGTGAAAGAAATCAGGCATTGAAGTTTACTGGCAACAAAGTAAATTTAGAATTCTCATTACAGTCACATATGGCAGACTACATTACATAATAGAAGAAAGCTGGTGGGCTCCTCTGGCAAATGGAGATCCACCACAAATACTTAGAATTATAGCCAAGTCACTCCCAGGAGCTAGAGTAATGTATTATTCATGGAAAGGTTAGCAAAAATAGGACCCCCTGGTGCATACTTTTGACAGCCCAGCAGATTAGCATAGTTGGATGTTTACCTAGAGCTGACTGGTGGTGGGTAATACAATAGACTAGAATAGGAACAATTCACACCTGGCTGCTAAGATCAAGCTGATTTTAGATGGGGCTGACTTTGTTGTGGCCCCTTCCTGGTTCTTGCCAATTACCTTGACTGTTGTGTTGCCTGACTTCTTTTATTTTTCTCTTTTGTAATGACCATAAAAGCCTGATGTTTACTTTGAGAAGTTACACTCAGATTCAACACTCACTTGTGTTCATGTCTGTTTGTCACTTGCAGACTCTTGCCCACCTGAGTACCGGAACCCTGATTTTCCCCGGGTTGAGTGACCCTGACTGGGTTGGCCTGTGGCACACCACCAATAACAATAAAAGGTCTTTTGTCCATGCAAGCTATCAGTGGTGATAACTAAACACATTCTCTCTAAATGTCACATTAGTCAAGTTCCTAGGCACTGTCTTGTTGAAGTTCATTAGAAGTGCTAGGAAATCCAAATGATGTCCTTACCTCTCTTTAGGAAAAGCACTCACCTAAAAAAGATTCCCGAAAGCACTGTGAAGTTTTTCCCTTCAGTTCCCAATCATGGGAGGGAGGTGGGGGGAGAGTTCACTGGGTAAAATTCTCTCCTTAGCTCTACTGGATCCTTGATGATTTAACAAAGAGGTGACCTTGCTTTGGAACATTCAGAGTAAAACTCTGTGACACAACTAGAAAGAGACAGACTCTAGTGTCAGCTTTAATGGAGTGACATGTGATGTCCATGGGTGTGACCCAAAAGCTGTGACCCAAAAGTGACACTCTGATAAGAACATGGAGTTACTGCTGCCTAAGCACAGGCTCTCATGGAATCTGGTGTCAGGTAGTTTGTATTCCTGGTTTCATGAGCCAAAAACTTAAGCACAAAGAAATGTATTGATATATGTGGGATGAGGCCTCTGAGAGGTGACTAAGATTAGATGAGATCATAGGGTTAGGTCACCCATGGCTTTATAAGAAGAAAAAGACAACGATGTGGGATCCAATTCACAAGTCTAGTCTACTATCATCCAGATGCTGCTCTCTGCCCCTTGGTGAAACAACAAAAAGACACCATTAGAAGTTGGAGCCATACTCTTGGACTTCCTATCCTCTAAGATCATGAAGGGAAACTCCTGTTGTGTATAATTTACCCAGTATGTGGGACTCAGTAATAATGAAAGGAAACAGAGTAAGACATGGGGAAAGGGACAGCTGATAAGCAGACTCATCTGTCAATCAGAGACTCTACAGGAAAGTGAAGGACAGAGCTGGACATGATGGAAACTCATACACAGAAAGACACACATATACGTACACACACACATAGACAAACAGACACACACACACACACACATATACACATAAACCCACACATTATACTGTGCTCAGTATAAGTTCAGGAGATCAGTGTTCACAATATACAAGATCTCATGTTTCCTACTATTGAGTCCCCTTTATTCCTCCTCTTTATTTCTCATCATTTGACACTGTTCAGGGCCCTTATCCTGTGGGTTGACATCATGAGACAACTTTGATTCCATGAACAGTAACACTCTTAGGTAGTGGTCTGTAGTTGCAGGATATAGCCAAAGTTTAGCATTTTGTTATAGTAGTAGGAACCAGGCTAATGGAAAGTATGCATCATTTTGTCCCTTTTGAATATGAGGCACCATCTTTCTACCAGACTGGAAATACATTACATTTGACTTTTGTCTGATTAGTGTTTCTATTGTTGTAATAAAATACCACAAACAAGGCATGTCGGGGAAGAAAGGGTATATTTGTCTTATATGTTTTCATCATTATTCATCATCAAAGGAGGTCCAGACAGGAACTCAGACAGGAAGGGGAACTAGAGGCAGGAGCTGATGTAGAGGCCACAGAGGACTGCTGCTTTCTGACTTGTTACTACCTGATTGTTCAGCCTGCTAACTAATAAACACAATTGTGGTTGTTCCACACAAAATGGACTGCAGTATCTGACATCAATCACTAATTAAGAAAATGCCTTATAGGCCATGGAGACATTTCTCAATTGAGGCTCCTTCCTATTCAGTGACTTTACCCTGTGTCATGTTGATATGAAATTATTTCATACAACTTAGTAACTCCAAGTTCATTATTCAGTGTACAACATCATTCCTTTATTTACTGTGTGAGATTGACACCTGGATCTATTATTTGCTGTTGCAAATGTGGCTACAGAGATGATCATCCAAGTCAATGTCCTTTTGTGAACTTGTATGATGATATCAGTGGCATAGGTCCTGGAATTGAATCTTCTAGAACTTGTTGAACAACAAAACCATACCAGGAAGCATGGTCAGGTAGAGCAAGCTGAGACCCAGAGTCTTGGGCACATACCTGAGGCTTAAGTGACTCCCAGGTCCCTTCAGATTCCTGGTCTGGAGCACATATGCTACAGTTCTCAAATAAAGAAACATAGCCTATGATCACCTAGGCCCCAAACAGAGTTCTCCATGCTACTGGGGTACCTAGAGTCCCTGAGGGCTTAGCCAATAAACTACCTTTCCCAGACATTCCTCCCTGAAAAAGGTATTTGATCAAGGATCAGACACTGGCAAAATGGTTATGCATTTGTAGCTATCATGAACAACCCATAAACTGTTTAGAACCGTGGACTGTCTCTTTCATGAAGATCTGCCATGTAGACCACGAAAAAAGCATTTGACTACAGAACCACAGCTAAATTCTCATATAGAAGACCTCTTTGTGTTCCCAGCCACAGCCACCACCAAGCCTATCTCTGCTAAGCTAAGGACTATCACATGTGGGACAAGTTAGAACTTCTACACCTTCCCTGGATCGATGCTAGAATCTGTCCCCAGCCCTTGGCCCCAGACTTATTTCCTGGCTCTTCTAAGACACCCAGAGGTACCTGGATGGACAAGAGTGAGAGAACCCCCTTGGTCTTAGCCCCATTGTAGGTCCAGGGATCTCCAACCAACTCTGACATCCCACCCAAGTGACAGCAAGTACTGGGACAACTGGATGTTCATAAATAAATGAATCACATCAGGCTCCTACATCATACCATTTATGGAATTTACTTCAAATTGAAACAGTGACCTAGATATATAAGTCATAATCCGTGAAATCCTTGGAAGAAAACATAGGGCAATTATTTCTGTACTTGACGTTAGCAGTGAGATTCTTAGCTGTGACATGGATACCTCATGATCAGAACAGTATTAAATAAGGAAAAAAAACAATCTATGTGCATTAAAGAATATTATAAATAAAAGATAAATCTTTATAAAATGTCCAAAATAGATAAAGTTACACAGACAGAGAGAACATGGGTGGCTATAAAGACTGAGGGAATAAGAATGGACGATTGTAGGGTTTTTGGGGTCCTGTATCTGCTCCACCACAGGGTACAGCCACTCAGAGAGGCAGGACATGGGAAGTTGACCACATTTACCCCACTCTGTTGCTGGGCAGGTGTTGGGCAGTAAGAAAGCCCTTGGGCATGGTTCTGGGAGTGGGTAAGCACCGTCTGAGGGACTGAACAGTTGGAGCTGGCTTGGGGGTCCCCAGGCCTGTGACAAGGCAAGGACCATCTGGTTCTCAGGCTTTTGGACATCCAGGCACCACTAGAAGTCACAGAAGAGCTGAAAATTGAGTGGTGTCCAATAAGCTGGATCTAGTCAGGGGCAGGGAGGGAAAATTGGGGTTCCAGCTGCTGCCTCAGTGATTATCCTTGGCATGATGACAACAGGCTTGAGCTTGGTGATGGTCATGGCTGGAGGCACAGAAAGGCCATGTAAGTGTGATTGTAATGTGGCTCTATTGGTGATGGCTTTCTCCATGGCTCCCCAAGCCAGATTCCAATGAAAGGAGGCAGTCCATGGTTTTCAGGCATTTATTGTCATGGCATAAAGTGAATGAGTAAAAAAAACAAAACAAAAAAAAACCCCCAAAAACAAACAAACAAACAAAACAAAACAAAACCTCAATTCTCAAGGTGGGCCTGACATTAAATATCTTTTGCAGGGAGAAAATTCTGAAAAGAAAAGCTTATTGGATAAATTCTCTAGGCATTTAGGTACCTCATTAAAATGAAGATCTATCTTGAGCCTACTTGAGTTCAGGTCATGTCCTCTAGCTATGGAAGGGCTTGGGATATTGCCCTCACATGACTAAAGTCCACAAATCTATGGGGGTCTGCAGCTAGTGAGAAGAGCCTGGTGCCCAGGAGCAGGCAGAGCTCCTACTGTCTGTTCAGGGTCTCTGGACATTCTAGCCTTAGCTCAACCAGGAAATAGAATACCTTTCCAGGTCCCACAGAGTCACTGCTTGATGGTTACACAGTGTGTTTGATAGGGGATTGTTGGCATCCTTTTGTCTTGTCTGAACACTGCTGAGAATTGCTAGAATCGTCTTCTCAATAGAGAAACCAGAGCCAACACCTCACACCTGCTGTGCCCAGATCCCTGCTGTGCCAGATCAAAGCCACAACCTGCTAGCTAATCCTGCTATCCAGAAACAGACCTGCTGTTATCTTTGCTGTTTGAAGTCATTTGTTTATTGTAAACAAATCACCTTCCTGAGAATCGCCTTTCTGTCTAGAAGCTATATTTACTCTATGCAAAATTGTGCTCTTTGTGTGGTTCCACACTGTGTACCTCTGGTTATTTAAGCCCAGGTTCCCCCAAAGTAAAGGCGCCCTGATGGACTCTACTTGGTGTCTTTTGTTCTTTTTTGCGCCTGCTTTTCTTTATAGGTCCAGTCCAATCTCCAGCCTGAGGTGACCCACGAACCCCGAATAGTAGCGCTGGCCGGACTTATCAGGGGATGAAGATAAGATCATGGCATGTCACTGATACTCACCCTTAAATTTTTGATTTTCTGACACGATTAATGTCATTAAACCCAAAAAACCCACTTTATCAATACCATTCAACCTTTAGTAAAACTCACAGCACTCTTAAAGATTCCTTTATTTTTTTAAATTTACTTGTATGTAAATTTAAATGTACTGCTTTATAAAATCCTGTGAGGATAAGTGTATATATGCACGCAAGAGCCAATAGAAGCCAAAACAAACAAACAAACAACCCCCTCAAAAAAAACCCCAAACCCCCAAAATCAAAAAACAAAACAAAACAAAACAACAACAACAACAAAACAAAAAAGCATCAAGTATTAGATGGAAACTGGAATTTCAGGGCTTGTAGACAGACAAGTGAGTGATGGGAAATGTCCCTTGGTCCTCTGAAAGAGTAGCAAGGTTTTCTACTTCTGAGCCTTCTCTCCAGCCCATTATAGCAATTGTGCACGTCTAGTTAATTCTACATAATTGACTATAAGTTACGGGTATAAGTGGCATAACAAAAGGTATATAGCATGGTTAGACATGATTGGACAAAGATGGCACAAGTGCATTAAGAACAGGGGAAGACAGGAAGAAATGAATGGAGGCATCATAAGATCAAGCCAACAGGAAGAAATTGCCTTCATCTTAAACATGGCTTCCCCCTGTTTGCCAATCCTCACAGAGCTGTAGGAGTGGTGGAGATGCTAAAGTGTGAACTCTCCCCACATGGTAAATGTGCCTTTATGGAGATGAGAACCTGCCACAGAACAGGATGCTGTTGGTTTTGTTGTGCCTGATGAAGAAAAGGAAGGGGTGGTCAGCACAGAACCATGATGAGCCATGAAAGGAACGGCGAACACGAATGACAGCAGCAGATGCTGCTGCAGCCTCTGTGCCTTCCTCATTGACCTCCACTACACTCCTGTGAACAAACTTGGACAGACACAGGTTTTTCTCTGGAGACATTGCTGATAAGTCAGCCTTGGCCTCTTCAAAGACATCCATCATTCCCAAGCACCGAAGCACAGATTTCATCTCATACTCCTCTTGTAGTTTAAATTTTGGAAGGAAAACATTAACCTCTTTGGCCCACATAATGTCTGGATTGGTCCAGGCTGTTAACTTTTCAAAAGTGAGATCGTTTTCAACCTGACAAGGGAGAATTAGAGACTTTCAGATTCACAGTTGATATCTTACCCAGAGCCACATGGACATGCCTCCTCATAGTAACCTCCATTGTCATACAAGGGCAATGTGGATTCACATGGCCAACCAGAATGAGAGTCCCACTATCTTATTAGTGTATATGTCGCTTCCTTGATGGGCAGAGTCACCAAAAAGCTCAGGGGAGGAAGATGTGACTGTCCTCTCTTAAATCATTTCTGAGACATCTTTTATTCTGACATGTATCCATGTCTGGTTGATTATAGTTTGGGTTGTATTTGTTTTTGTTTTCTTGGACTAGACTTAGTTTCAAAGATAGTAACTCATTGCTGCTAAAATAAAAATTACAAATCTGAAGGAAATAACTCTTGTTGTGAGCCACACCAGAAGGGAGGATGATTCAGGGCAGAATTAGATGTGTTTTCTGAGCTATTAGGGCTTGAAGGTGAAATTCAACCCAAAGGCTCATAGTAGACCCCTGTTTTGAAGCTGTGGCAACCTTTTGGGAGGTAGCTAAAATTTTAGGCATGAGGTTGATGTAGCTGAATGAAAGACATTGTTGCTGGAGGTGTTTCTTGGAAACTCATCTTTGATCTTATGTGTCCTTTCTCATTTCTATATTTCTCAGTAACTAAAATGTCTGTATTTGCTGCCACCTGTAACTGCTATAATGGCAAACAACTTTGGTACCATGTAAATTGAAACAAAACCTCTGAAACAGTGAGCCAACATACATCCTTCATGTTTAGGTTATTCATGTCAGGCATCTTGTCAGTGATCCAAAACTAGCTAACACCCTAGTAACATGATGGCGCAGTTGTGAACTGGATGCTCAGAGCCAGGAGATCTGCTCTGCTTACAACGATCCTTCATGCCATGCACATTCCACTGCCCACCATTCAGAAGACGGTTCCCACACCATTGGAAATCCTGCCTCTAGGAAGCCTAAGATTTGTTATAATCACCTACCTGACTCCTCTTCCTTTTTGCTGACCAGAAATGCAGTATTTTTTGTCTGTTTTAGGATCTCAGACATTAAATAAAATATTGATAAAGATCATGACATGAATTATATTTATGGAGGCGGTGTATTTTCCAACTGCTAAATTCAGCTATTTGAGTTTCCCTGATTTCATCCTATTAGGTAGACATCGCCCATTTTAGTGATGAATTTCTGTCATATGGCAAGGGCACAAAGCTTACATTGGGAATCTTGGGCACAGCTTTGGGCCCAAAGCCCTGTGTCCACACATAACTTGAAGCTGAGTCTATGAATTACCACCCCTTCAAATGGAAATAACGAAGGTAAAACATTGAGATCAGATCAAATGATAAAGGATATCAGGGACACTGGATTCTTCTGGAAGACATTTAGAGTGATGAATGCTGTGGACTATCCTGGCTCACCTTGCTGAGGTCCACACCCTCATCTGGGAGCAGGACCACCAAGCTCAGCTCCATGCCCTCATAGGGCATTTCCAGCAATCTAGCAGGCACCTCCTCCACATAGCCGAGCTTAAACATGCCTTCCTGATGCATCATCTGCACTGGTCTCTTCTCATCCTGAGCAGACAAACACATGACATAAAACATATTATTGAGAGAAGTCAAGATTTCCAAATGAGCTGCAGTTAATTTCAGGGCTCACAATGAAATTTTCAGCACTCACAATGTAAACAATATTCATGTTCCTGTGAAAGCTTAGAAACAGTATCTGCCTAACTCTTCCTGATTGCATTAAAACTACTGAATGCCAGCAGATATAGTACTATCTTTGTTATGGTGTGCCCTATGAGATAAAACACCATCCTAAAAAGCAACCAGGAGTTGAAAAAATTTACCTGATTACAACTCTCATTTCACATTTCATTTCTGAGGGAATTCAGAGCCAGAACTCATTCTTAATTCATGAAGGAATGTTACTAATTTACATGCCTCCATGGACTTCTCAGCCTGCTTTCTCTAATAACTCAGGACCACCTGCGCAGTGTTGGCTCCACCCACACTGTGCCGTTCCATTCTCTAGCAATCAAGAAAATTCCCAATAAATTTTCCTGTAGAACAATCTTATGGAGGCAATTTATCAATTCCCAATGAAGGAGCTAGAGAAAAGACCCAAGGACCTGAAGGGTTTGCAGCCCTTTCTTCTTTTGATTTTGTCAAGTTCACACACACAGACATACACACACATAAACACACACATGCACATACCGCAATATCAAAAATAAAAACTCTAGACCAACAATTTTATATATATACATATAATATAGAAGGACAATGTGTTATCTAGAAAAAGAAGCATAACATTCTATATTAATATTCCAAAACCCTACTGTTGGGTATAAATGTACCACAAAGGCTCATGTTTCAAAGCCTTTATCCCTTGATAGGCACTACCAAGAAATAACCAAGCTTTTAGAAGGTAGGAATTAATGGGAGAAAACTAAATATTATTAAGAGGTGCTCCTGGAGGACATATTCACACTCTAGCCCCTTGCTTTTTCTGTCTTTTGCTTCCTGATTGGTGTGAGGCATAGAAACCTTCACAATGCATTTCTACCATGTTTTACTGCACCAACAAAACCATAAAGTAGACCAGAATATGTTCATAGTGCTGTAAATAGGGCTACAGATGGATACACCCTCTCAGTAAACAACCTGGATGATGGAACCTATATGGTCAAAGGTTCGTGATGGATTTTAACCTTCTAGACTATTACGGAGCAGCAAGCTCAGGAGCATAAGACACTTACAGGCTTAGAGCCATGATACATACTGATAGCCCATCACAGGAAAGGGAAATTCGAAGTTACATTACTACAAGATGGGAAAAATATGGACAGATATCCATGTATCTTTGTGATGCAGTAGCAGTCTAATAATCTATCCCAATGCAGAAAATTCTTGCCAACCATTAAAAGTTAGGAGCCATCAGGACAGAACCTTATTTATCTTTTTGTCATTTATTCCAGTTGGTTCATTTCTAATAGTTTAACAGTATTTTTTTAATACAGAAGTAGGCCATCTGGGAAAACTTTAATTAGTGATAAAATAAATATAAATTATATTATAAAATACAATAAATATAAATATAAATTAAAAATTTGATTAACACTATGCATACTAAAAATTAAACTGCCCAATAAAAGAACTCATTCTCCTATTAACTTTTTTATTGTGCTGCTAATAAAAAGGCTACTAGAAATTTAACATTAATAATGATCAAAATGCAATAAAGTCTACTTTCTAGGGATTGAATAAATCATCATAAAATCTACTTAAATTCAAATTACTTTCTAATTCACATGAGATTGTAATCACTCATTTTCAGTATTAGAAATCTACAATTACTGCTTTATAATGTAAATTGACCAATAATTTAAAATGCTTATTTAAATTAAAAATATATTCTCTTTTACAAATGTATGTATATTCCTTTCTACTCTGCCTCATGCTATATACATACTTTATATTACCTTAGCACCTCATTTTTTTTTCTTTAAGGAACTTAAAGGGAACCTTGCATTTTTAGAAGGAGTTTGCAACAAAGGCCAAGAGAAAGTATCAGAAGCGGTAAGACTCCCCATGCGTGCACAATCTGATGCAGGCAGCAAATACTCCTTATTCCTGTCATTTCTCTACAGAGATTAACCTTTCATTCAGAAACGTAAGTTGCAAATGGTTTTTGTGCTTTCCTGATTTCTTTCTTTCTGAGCTGAGTGCCTAGGCCAGAGCCCCACACAGGCTTTGCAGTCTCTAACACTGAACCCTGACCTATGCATTTATGATTAAAGTTTTCCATGGAATTTCTTCATCACACTGGCATGAAGTTCTAGATACTGTTCCTTACCTTGTTTATTTTAAATGGCATTTCCTTGGTAAATTCTTTGCAAAAATGGTGAGCCCACATCCCTTTGAAATATAAGGCATTGATGAGAACCAGCCTGGTCTTTGAATCAACTGAGTCACGTGACAACAACTCTGGAATTTTGCCTTTTGAGAAAGCAGAGATTTCACAGTCAGGTTTATTTTATAAACGAGTAAGACGTAAACTGACAATACATGTAGGCAGATCTAAACATCATGTGTTCTAATTTCCTGAATTTAGATAAATATATTAAAAAATAATTCTTAGCAAAACACCATGAAACAGCTCTGACACACAAGGTCAGGAACACGAGAGGAATATCAGCAAGCTGAGGATGGAGGAAGATTTGTAAGTCCCTCATGGAAAGCAGGTTTGAGAAAAGCAGATGGAGAACAAAACAAGAAGGATATGTGGGAGGAGCCACTGTAAACCCCTGGATTCTCTACTGTTGGTTGCTATTTTGATTCTATCTGGAATCTGCTGAGAGTCCAGTTTCTCTGTGGGTCTGTGAGGACTTTTCCTAGAAAGAGTAACTAATAGAGATAAAGCTCCCCACGGTAGATAACACATTGTTGTGTTGCCAGATACAAAGGGCAGAGAGTGAAAGAACACTGTTCTTGCCTCCTTGCTTTCAGGCCTCGCTTGTGAGGGCATCTGGTCTATTCAAGCCACCATACTGGACATTTTAGCGGAGAATTGATTTGGCCATCATGAGGACAACAACAGTGGCTCTGCAGAATCCTCTAGGCCTTCCATGCCAGACTGAGACTGCCGAGGCTCCTAGACTCAGCAGTTGCCAGATTCTCAACTTCTCCACATGGACATGGTGAGTGGCCAACTGACTATTCAGACTGTACAGTGTATGCTAATCTATTAAATCCCCTTTACAATAGGTATTCATTCTGGTCCTCTAGAGAAAACTTACTACTAATACATTATAATATAGAATATATAATATAGAGGTTCATCTAGCACTCCATATTCATGCCAAGTTCTAACATATCACAACATGTCAGAGAAACAAAGGTAGAAAGTAGTTTGTGGAGGAGGTATTATTATTTCACACCTTGTAGTCCATCCCAGGAAGACACAAAAAAGATCAGGGCCCAGATTTCTTTCTTTTCTATTAATGGATATTCTTTCACTGATGAAAGCAGTCCTTGCTAATTTACAATATTAAGAGTACTTAAGAGGTAAAACTCTAATGAGAAATGGGCAACCAATTGTTGAGTCTAAGAAAGATTTTTCTTCTATACTCTGTCTTTTAGAAGAATGTATGTAGTGACTCAGAGTCATCTGAATGGTTCAGATCTCAGACAATGGTCTCAATGATCTCAAAGATCAATGCTGGAACCTGCCATATCTGACATCAAAACATATAAGCTTCAACCTGAAATGGGAAGCTCTTTCAGGTTGATGTAACTGAGCAGTCCTAGTAGAGTATTGTCAATGGAAACCAAGTCTAGTTTCATCAAATGTAAGTAAGGGAATAGATGCAGGAAACCTGGAAGTAGAGATAGGACTTCTCTTCAGAGGTAAATGTGGTAAGAGTTGAGACAGCACAGATTCTAGGGAGAAGCTGCCACCAGGGTGGATTAGTGAAGGTCTATCCATGAATCTCCATCTCACAGATGGTGGAGTCACATGACGTGATCACTGCAGAACACCCATATTTTCTAATGTAAACTGTTAGGCTGGAAATCAGGCTCATGAGTTTTCATCACATTTGCCTCAGTCTACCTCTGCCCTAGGGAAATATACAAATAACTATGTGTATGAAATCTAAGTATCTGAGTAGAACCTCCATGAATTCATAGAGATCTAAATTATACAAGGTGGTCTAGATAGTCTGAATGACGGTGACTCTGAAATGACTGTGAGATCAGCCTGTGGAGGGGAGAAGGGGAATTAAGAGAAAGGGCAAAAGAGAAAGAAGAGAGAGGGTGGATGGGAAGGATAAGAATGTGGAGTTGAAATAACTTGAACTTCTTACCTTCAGTCTGTTTAGAGACCCAGGTGTTTATGTGTTGCCTGGACTCCTCTGCAGCTTCCTCAAAGGAGAGCTGCTCCATCTCTGAGTCATAGAACTGAAGACAGGACTCCTTAAAGGTCTTTGGAAAGGAAAGGTTTGGCAAGGTAACATCAAAAAAAATATTTAAGGAAGCTTCCTAACATTCTGTAAACTATGGTTTAAGAAAACAAAACTAGCTAGGCAGTGGTGGAGCACGCCTTTAATCCTAGCATGTGGGAGGCAGAGTCAGGTAAATTTCTGAGTTCAAGGACAGTGTGGTCTATGGAGTGTGTTCCAGGACAGTCAGTGCTTTACAGAGAAACCCTGTCTCAAAAAACCCAAAAACCAAAAACAAAAGCATAAACAAAAAACAACCATAACAAAAAACAAACATCTTCATTTACTAGGCTTTGCAAGTGGGTATAACCCACATGGATTAATAAAAATTATAAGTACTTAAATAGGAAATATTTCAAGGTATTATTATAGAATTGTGATTCTTTTGGGGGTAGGTAGGGAGAAGGTAATTTAAATGAGTCTAACAATGTAGCCGAGGCTGGTCTAGAACTTATGCTTCTCCTTTCTCAGCCTTTGTCATTACAAGTTTTGTAGATGTGTACCCACACACCAAGTATAACATGATCTATAGTTTTCTTCCATTCCCTCCTTTTTCCAATATATAACAGCAACTACTTTGAATTAAATTGTTATCATTCTACTGACACAATTTACCTTGAGGACTTCACAAGTTTTGTCTACAAAGAGCCTGTTGGCCACTCTAAGGGAGTACTTTCTGTCTGGTTTGTTCAACTTCTTGAACAGTAACTGGAAGCCCCGATGGATGTCTTTCATCTTGTTCAAACTAAGTGCCTGGGAAGACAAAGATGAAACATGAGGTCAGTGATGAAACACTTTGCTGCAAAAGGAATTGTTGAGGTAACTGGATGGCTCAGAAAGTACAGTGCTTGAGGATCTGATTTATAGTCTCTCTACACAGAGAAGATGGGCCCAGTGATACATAGAGGTCACCCCAGCACAGGAAGGAACAGTTGAGCATAAGACACCCAGTTCTGACTAGTGCCCCCTATATAAAAAGAAGCACACAAAGGCATGTACACACACACACACACACACACACACACACACACACACACACACACACCCACAAGTACACATCTGTCATTCACAGACATAAGGTCTGTATAAGTGTTTTTTTAGCGAACCTAATCCTAGAAAAGACCATAAGGTCTAATTAGTAAAAAGTCTCTCTACATGTTCATGTCCTCATGGACTATATTTGGAAATGATAAGAATGAACACTTATAAGTGAAAGGATCTTCATGAGAAAGACAGTCCTGACAAACCACAGAGCAACAGTTATGACTTCCTACTGTGAAGCTGTATGCTGAAGGTTTTTTTTCTCAGGCAAATGGCTTCTGCCTGTCCTGGAACCCTCTGAGGTCAGAAACCCATTCCTAATCTCCTGGAATGCTCTCAGCATGCTTATTAAATGTAATCAACACAATGTCCAGTCAATATGTGGACTAGCCACACACATTTACCCCCTTCAGTATCTTAGCTGATACAAGGAATTTTGAACAAAACAAAGAGCAAGAATTATCCTTCCTTGTCAATGAATAATCACCAATTCTGTGCTGTAAAAATAAGATAGAACTCAGCAAACTGTGTTTCAAATAATTTCAACATCTTCTTTTTCTTACCTTGCAGTATTTGGGATGGAACCTAAGTTTTAACCCTAAAAACACCATTCCTCTGCTGTAGCATTTTCTCTGTCCAATCACATTAGGGCAGTGACAGGCCTGTGATTGGACAGGAATAAAGAGGTGGAGAGAGAGTTGGAGGAAAAGCAGGGTCAGAGAGGTCATCATCATAGAGGCAGACCATGAGAACGAGCCAGACCCCACGAGGCTATACAACCAAGCAAAGGTTTTTACAAAATAGATTAATTGGGTTAGAATATGTCTTTATTATTTGGTTCTGAAATTATTGTATTGACATCTTGTAAATTGTGATTTTATTATTATATAAATCTGATTGGACACTAAGGCCTTAAGAGGCATTGTCATGCTTTACTTACCAGGTGTTAGGCTTTATTTAGATGAATAATTGTGGGTATGTGTATGGAATTGCATGTGAGCAAGATGTGTTTAATATCTGGGAGAGAATAATAAGAGCCTGTTGAGATGTGGTGATGCTAGTTAATACAAGCTCAAGAACTTGGCCTAGCAGGAAAGTTTGCAGGGTGGATTCATTTTTTAAATTCCCGCAACAGATGGCCACCCAACATGCTGGCTGGACATGAATCCACTAGTAATTTAAAATTATTACCCTAGGAGTTAAAGTTTATATTTTCTTTTCTTTCTTTTTTTATGGGGGGGGGTGGGTGATGACTGAGTGGCACCAAAGCCAAGTCCCATGACTCAAGCATGCCAAGTTGAAACAAAGAAAACAGCTTTGAGGTTCCCTGCTGTGGAGAATTATAAGCTGCTCTAGCCCCAGAGTAGATAGTGCAGAGCTAAACATTGCCTGCTTTAACAGGTATTAATTAATAAGAAAACTGTGACTCTAGGCAGAGAGCCAAACAAAAAGTTTATATAACTTATTTGCTTAGCCAGAGGAAGCGCATATTCTTTCAAACATGGCCTACACAGGAATTTTGAGTGACATTTTCCTACTTGGCTATGTAGAAATGGCCTAAGTAAGTGGCTCATACAATATATTAGTTTATTTCATTTGTTTTAGATTGTTTTAATTTTCAAAATAGGTGTGATGTTGTTTGGTGGTTATATTATTCCTCTGGGAGAGAGGTCAAAATGAAGGTCAAATGAAGGTTTTTCTGGTTACTGGCTCAAAGATATGCTGATTTGGGGAAATGGTTTTGTTTTTGTGTTTTTGGAAAAGGTGATTAAGGTATTTGCACCTTCCAGAGAACTAGATTCCAGAGATTCAAACAAGAAATGTGTCTTGATGATACTGAAACTGAACATTTGTTTTGAGAAGTATATTACAGAATATACAGCCTTCGTGAATTTCCTTGTCAGACATGCTAAAATGGCCTGCTTGAACTCCTGATGTCCTGGACTTCAGCTGGATCCAGTCAAGACACAGACATCAGAGACTAATAAATCCTGTTTTCCCTCCACATCCCCCCTTCATAATATCTCAACACTCATGTTCAGCTTGAAGAAGTTATGAAGAGTTGTCGACCCAGTTCCCTGGGCTTTGGGGCTGGAGAGGGTTATTAATAGGTTGTCTTTCTAGAAAATGTAAAAATGGTCATATTTGGAACAGGGAGGAAATAGCCAGATTTGATTGTATAGCCATAATCTCATTTGATAGAAAACCTTATAATGGCTACTAAGTTAAAGTCTTATGCTTCTATTTGGTACAGAATTTACTTTGATATAAAACCAAGGTTATCATTGGTATAAATTTATTCTATTGATACTAAATAATTAAAAGTACAAGGTTTAGACTCAGTCCTTCTTTTGCTGTTATTATAAACAGATCTGAGATGTTTAGATCTGTGAGTTTAGGGCCAAATTAACAAATTCATGGATCTGAGTTTATTGTTAGGGTGGTTTCAAGATTTTAATTAAAAATAGCTAAAAGTAGTTAACAGTCAACTGTCCAGATTACTTTACATAGATAGTTGTTTTTCAAAAACATCAGAAATCCATAGAATGTGACATTTAATATAATTTATTCACTTGAATAGAGACCTGCCTGCTCCTGACAGCACACCTTTCCCAGATTCAAAGAAGAAACTGAGCATCATTAGAGTTGCTCCAATTGGCCACGAACCAGGTTCGTTGCGGGGGGGGCCCCAATTTCCGCCGGATGAGAGCTCTGGTCTGATGGGCAATAAGTCGGTGGATGACAAACAGACTCAACACAAGGGTGTGGTGAATCTGAATGTATTTGTACAGGTGAAATTCAGGTTTAAGTAGCAGGGCATATGACAAGAGTCACGTAGGTGGGCGGGGGGGGGGGGTTACAGCAAGGTCAGTAAGATCAGAGAGCAAGACTGGAGAGTCACGTAGGCAAGTGACCACCACCTCAAGGTCGGTAGGGTCTGGTAGCCAGGTGTGAAGCAGGCAGAAGAGCAGTGGTGCCCTCCCCACTGGGGCTAATTTGGTATTCCTATGCTAATTCTTTGGTTCTACTGGAGGCAAGAACAAGGAGAATCTGATCTAGCATTTCCTGCTAATTCTCTGGGTCTAGCTGGAGGCACGCACCTGGAAGTTCCAATTCTAGCTAATGTCCTTGAGTGATGGAAGCCCTTGGATTACTCTCTAGTATGTAGAACAGTTCTGACTATTGTGGAACTGCCCTAAGGAATGTGCTTGACATCTGTTCCTAGCTCTTACTAAAACCTGTCTGGTAAGGCAGATTCCTTGAGAGAAATTCCAAGCTAAGGACAGCTTGGAATTGAATTAGGATATTTTGGAATGTTGTGCTGACCAGGAGACAATGCCCAAGCTTAGCCATTTACTAATCATTTCTTGGGGTACCTTTATGCCTAAATAAGAGGACGTGTTGACGATTGGGAAGACTAATCTGGAACATGTTTGAGTTAGGAGATGCCAGCGACTATCTGAATACCCAGGAGGCATAGGCTCCCTTTTGGGGCCATAACGCATCTTGTCCTTGATCAGGCTTTTACCCCTGATACTACAGATGTGACTGGTGTAGACGAGTGTGTGTGGCACCAGTTGTGGCGAGACAGCCACTAGGCAGAAATTCCATCTACAGACAAAATTGTTGTCCAGGAAAGGGTATACTATGTGGAATAGTTGACTGATAATCTCTGCCAAGACAGGGTGATCAGCCCTTTAGAATTCTGCATTAAAAGGTCTGTCAGATGACCCTGGTCAGAAGGTTGAAGACCAATGCTCCAATGTTTTAAAGTAAGGACTGTCCAGGTGTCCAGTAGTCTCTATCAAATGGCTAAAATTTTAGAAGCTATGTTAGGCTTCCCATATATTCTCTATTATTCAGTCATTCTTGGATTTCTAATGAGGTTGAAAAACTACAGTCTCTTAGCCAGCCCAGGCTTTTTACTTTTGAGAAAATCATTTGCAAATGACATCCAGTCTAAGTCAAGACATAGCCAGATGCAAAGTTTTTGTCTTTTAAGTTAAGATAGAAGATAGTGTTCAATTTTATTGACAAAGATGTTGAACTGGGTGTCAGATATACCTTATACAAGAAAATTTACAATATATATAATAGTTGTATTCAATTTATATTTTGAGAGAAAGGGTTTTTTTTTTTTTTTTTTTTTTAATTGAACAGAAAGGATGAAATGCTGCAGTATTTTCTCTGTCCAATCACATTAGGGCAATGACAGGCCTGTGATTGGACAGGAATAGAGAGGTAGAGCGAGAGTTGGGGGAGGAAAGAGGTCAGGAACAGGAGGAGAGAGGTTGTCATCATGGAGGCAGACCACGAGAATGAGCCAGAACTCATAAGGTTATACAACCAAGCAAAGATTTTTACAAAATAGATTAATTGGGTTAGAATATTATCTTTATTATTTGGTTCTTAAATTATTGTATTGATATCTTATAAATTGTGATTTTATTATTATATAAATCTGATTGGATACTAAGGCCTTAAGAGTTATTGTCATGCTTTACTTACCAGTCTTAGGCTCTATTTAGATCAATGATTGTGAGTATGTGTATGGAGTTGCATGTGAGTGAGATGTTTTTAATATCTTGGAGAGAATAATAAGAGCCTGCCTGGATGTGGTGATGCCAGTCAATACAGGCTCAAGAACCTGGCCCAGCAGGAAAGTTTGCAGGGTAGATTCATTTTCTAAATTCCTGCAACATTCCTCCACCTTTTAAAAAAAATTTAAGGTAGAAACTATATTTCCCCGGCTAGACTTGTACTTGGGATCCTCCTATGTCAGTCTCCTTAATATCTATAGTTAAAGGCCTGTGTTACCAGGTATTCTTAAGTGTAATTAAAAAAAAAACATACTTTGTTTACATTTTGGGATCAACAGTCACTTGTCTGCCATCTAATCAGCCCCCATACCTAGGTAATGCTTTTTGGTGATCCTGGCTATGCTTAGCAAACAGATGCTGCCATGTTGCCAGCTGGTGTTTTCTTGGGACTGCCCTTTTCTCTGGCTGGCTTTGCTAAGCTGCTCAACAACCTCTCCTGAGAATGTCTGGAGCTACTGCTTATGGTCCCCTGGCCATCCAAACCCTTGCCTTGGGGCTATGCACTCTCTCTTGCCCACCTGAGTTACCTCTAAGGGAAAACATCAGAAAATTTTAATATTTAAAATCAACTAGATGACACAACTGATGGGCACAGAATCTGTTGTCCTAAGCTCATCAAGTATCCTCTGTTGGAATTCTTCAGGTGGTGGATTACAACCACCATTTCCAACAGTTCCTGAGCCTAGATGGTATCCATCTTTCCCACTCCTCAGCCTGGCTGAAAAAGCATGGTCTCTCAAGACCTCCTCTTCCTTTATGGGACCTGCAAATCCTGCCTCTATATCTTCATCCAGAGATTGGCTTCTGCCATATTTATTTACACAATGAAATAATTAGGAAACCTCTACCTGCATCTCAACTTTTCTGTCTAATAAAAGCAACAACAACCACAACATCCACAAAACAAAACAAAACAAAACAAAAAAACCAAAAAAACCCTCTTCTCATTGGTATAGATTGAAAAAAGATCATGACAAGTAAATTACACAGTATGAGGTACAAATGACATCCAGTCCATCAATTTGTCAATTTAGAGAAGTCACTCTACCGTCTATCCTAATATAAAAGGCTTACTGTTCTACACTGAGTTATGGCCTGGTTTTATCTTGTATACCATCTGAAAACTGTCCTCTCAATTCTATATCATCTCTCTCAATGCTAAATAGCTAGAGTGGCTATGAGATTACAACAGTTCTTCAACCATGCTAGAAATCAGAGAACTACTTAAATATTACCAGAAAAATATAGGAATCACTAACATAGCTTCAAAAACAAAAACGAATTGTAGAGGCAACTGTCTACCTCCTAGTCCTGTATTCCTCCAAACATTGGAGCACTTTTCTTCAGCCCTAACAGCATAGACCTAAAGACAGACCTTGAGTGAAACAGGACATATCATGAAGGACTAGATTAACTGTTTTGGCAGAACTAAGCTGTCAACAGTTGTGCATCCTTTGTTCTTTCATCAACAGTATTTTTTTTTTTTTGTCTGTAGATGAAATAGGACAACTTCTGTACAGCTTTCTGCTCTGACACAAAAACAACCTCCTGAAGATAATGATGTTCAACATCCTTTACAAAATGTGAAGGGGGGTACTGTCAGAAGCCGACATTTTTGCTAGACAAATCATTTTTAATTACAAAATAGCCATAAATGTCATATTCTGTGGCTCTTTGATGCTTTTGAAGACTGTCAATGTATGTACAGTATGTCTGAACTGTTGCCTTTTAAGTACTCTCAGCAATTTCTATTAGAAATATCTCAAAAAAAAAAACCCTTCAAAATTAACTCAGATCCATTAGTTTGCTATCTAACCCTTAATTCATATTCTTCAAAGTGGTGCATAGGCAGAAGGTATAGCACGAAATTCCCACCACTAGTAAATGAATTCTAGACAAAGTATTGAGAGAAACATGCTAGTTGTTACTCAGTAAAACTTAGTGCCCTTAAAGAAGTCTTACTGGAGGAGACTCTGTCCTTCCTCTTTAGCCCTTACACCATGATACAGTGTGTGTACACTCTTACTGTTCCTTCTCAACAGTTCTTATTCTTGTAACAAGAATATGGTTATGACAGAGAACTTACTTGAGATATCTCGACTGCAGTCTGTTCCTTTGCACCCAAGAGGACCATAGCGAGAGCAGAGGAGATGCTCACAGGAGAATAGCATACATTTTTTGATGGGTTGCTTTCACATAGCATCTTCAATAGTTGGATGGCAAAGGTGCTATTTGCTTCATACAGAGTACTCATGATGCAGAATCTGGAGGGAAAGGAGATATGGAATTCAACACAGAACTGAAGGTTCATTGTTCTGAGGCAGGGATTTCTAGGACTCTACTTCTGGTTGTCCTTTCAGAGATCATAAGAACTTTAAATCAAATGTAAAAAATTAATTGTAGATCACAGTCTTTCTAATTTTAAAATTATTAGCTAAGTGTGTCCATTGCAGTAGGCCCAAATACCTTCTTTCTCATCTGCACAGGTGAAAGGAAAGATCATCAAAAACACAAACACAGGACACAGAAGAAAGAGGCTGACTCTAGTTTCCATCCATGCATTCATGTACACATCTTCAGTAAAATGTTGCATTTTGGATAAAGAGAAGGAGGAAGAGAAGAGGACACAAGGAAGAAAACACACAGAAACATCTAGGTCTTCTAGCCTGGCTTCAGCAACTCTGCATTCTGGACTCTGCCTGTGAAGAATTCTCCTGAGATAGTCAGGTGTGCATTAGCCAGTGTCCATTTGCAGTTTAGACAGGAATGACACTGAGATGCTGATTGAGACCCAAAGACAGGCCAGTGTTATCTACTCTGCTGTGTAGAGGGAACATTCTCCTGCAGTGAGTGGCTGCTCTGGGGACCTTGTATCCTCTGCAAACACCCAAGCCTCTTTTCCGTTGAGCATGCCTCACCTTCCAGATAAATGGACTGCTTGGCCCAGACTAAGTGACTACTCCAGATGCATTAACTCAGTTGTGAGTCACTGTGCATCCCATGGCTGTGCTCTCACTGTCATATGACCTTTGCACCCTGGAAATATGTTTCAGAGTGCTTAGTACTGTGCTAAAATTCAGGTCCAAAGCCTAGGGAGCCTCAGAACACCCCAACCCATGCTTCTTCCTCCTCTTCAGACAGAGGGACACAGCATCCTGAGAGCTTACTTAGATCCTTTGACTCCTCCCCTTAAGTCTTCCAGGGATCTGGAGGAAAGGTGGGGCTGCTTTACTTCACTTCTGTTCCCTCAGTTTGATTCTCTCATCTGACCCCTCTTTCCCCTAGTCCTGCATTCCTGTCCATCCTCATGTCATTTTAAAGTTGCTTCTGAGTCTTAAAATGCTGTCTATTTCACCTAGAAGGTCACCTACCCCA
>JADRCD010160362.1:0-34354 GCA_019843815.1 Montemys delectorum | reverse complement strand
TCTTCTCTTCTCTTCTCTTCTCTTCTCTTCTCTTCTCTTCTCTTCTCCTTTCCTCTCCTTTCTTCTTCTCTCCTCTTCTCTTCTCCTCTCTCTCTTTTTAACTTTACATTGATTTTTTTGTGTGAATTTCATATCATGCATCTTAATCTCACTCATTTCCCCATCCATTTGTAACCACCCTCTGCTCTTGTAATTTCTCTCCCAAAAGAAAAAGATATCCATTGTCGAAGCTGTAGGATGTGACAGTATGTCCCACAGTATAGCCCTTGTCCATACTTTTTTTTAACTATAATTTTTTATTGATTCATTGTAAGTTTCACATAATGTACCCCAGTCCTGCTCATCTCCCCATCCCTTCATATTCACCCTTCACCCTTGCAACATTCCCCCCAATTAAACACATAGAAACAAATAAACAAAACAAAGCATACAAAACTGTCCGGCACAGTCCCTGACCAGCAGGGAGGCAAATGCAGAACAACCAGGTTCCTTCTCAAGGCAGTTTAATCAGGAGTTGCTTCTTTCCAGGCATTGACCCCGACCCCGCCTGGGTTCGGGCTTATAAGCACTAGTGCATGCCAATCATCAAAAGCCATGTATCATCTCTCCATAGGCTCCTGTTTGGTTACTAGATCTTGTGGGACAATCACACCACCTCATGCCCAAATAAGGAGTTGTTTTTCTCGGGATGCACACTCCTGCTGGCGCCATTACCAGGTGCAGCTCTCAGCTTACTACACAAAACATCTCATCGTGGAATCTGTAGTATGTCACAGTGTGTCCTCACTAGGGGGCTGGAGAGATGGCTCAGCAGTTAAGAGTACTGACTACTCTTCCGAAGGTTCTAAGTTAAAATCCCAGCAACCACATGGTAATGGGATCTGATGCCCTCTTTTGGTGTGTCTGAAGACAGCTACAGTGTACTTAGATATAATAATAAATAAATCTTTAGGCCAGAATGAGCAGGGGCTACCAGAGTGAGCCCACATCCTGAATTCAAATTTCTAGCAAACACATGATGGCTCAGTGTACTCATATAAACAAACAAACAGACAAACAAACAAACACATCTTTTAAAAAAAGATCCTCACTAGGACTCCTCCAGGCTATTCTGTTATTGTCCCAGGTTGTAAAGATCCTGTAGCTTGGGATCAGCAGGACTGGCCCTTTCACACGTCCCACCCATTTGCAGATGGTATTGATTTTGGGTAGATCAATTCAGAGCCCTTGATCCTGGTAGCATGCTGGCTTTCCTGAACTAGCAGGGTGAGTCCTCCAGCACTTCTCTGGCTAGGCCACCCAATGCCATCATTGGTAGGAGGCAGGGTCAGTTCTCCTGCACTCATGCTCTCCGGGCCAGCTCCACTGTGCTGTCCACTCAAGGCTTAGGCCCCACTTTATCAAGTGCTGCAGCCTTTGAGGGAGTGGGCCAGCTCTCCCTACTCTCACACCCTTGGTAATGGCTCACCGGTGCCTTCATCATCAGGGCCAGCTCCATTGTGTTGCCCAGTTGAGGTACAAGGCCCAAGCTCCTGAGTGTTATCACTTGTGAGAGGTAGGGCCAGCTCTCCAGAGCACCACACCCAGTGAGTCCAGTTCTACACAGGCCCTGGACATCCACATGGACTCTTATGGTTCCCTCAACCAGGTATATCCTTGTGTCCCCTAGTAATAATATGAGCCACAGACATTGACACAGACCCCTGGTGCTGCATAGCCAAGGACCCAGACATGTCCCTCAGCAGCATCTTGGGCTGGGACCACAGCAAGGCCTTAAGTGTCAGAGCTGATCATTCACAATTCCTCTCCACCATCTCTCTCGATAAGGCTCAAGCTGCTCCACTTCTCTTTCTTTCCCATCTGACCACCACACACTCACACACTGTGGTGGTTCTTGATGCAGGATGGCCACATGGGCTGGTAGGTTGGTGGGCCCCTGGGTGACATTCTCCTCTGCCAAGTGGGTGTCTACACTGTACTGGAAGGCAGGTTGATAGGTGACATGGAGGTTCACAGGTCTTTGTCCGTCTTCCACCTCCCATGTGGTATTGTGTGGTGACTCTGCATCCATGGTCTGTCTTCCTCCTCCTGCTGTGCTACCTGTATTTGATTTATTTTGATTTTTATGTGCCCTAGGCATAAATCAGCTTTTGTCACCAAGCCAGGCAGGTATCAAGCTAGGATGAACAAAGGACTGCCATATGTTCTGATTCTAACTGATGCAAGAACACCACCACCAACGAGGTGTCTCTGCCCATTGTCAGAGGTTTGTGCACATTTTTATATCTGTGAGCATACACATGGACATCTGGTGGGTTTCCCCATTGAGCAGGGGACACGGGCCTTGGGGTGTCAAATCTCTGAATGTTTGTCAGTAGGTCTTAACTTCTTGTTGGTCCTAGACAAAGGTAGGTTGGTGTTGCTGCTGGCTCTCACATTATCTGAGGTACGTGTACTGCTAAGATAGAGCACCGAGGGAGACCAGTCACTACATTTGGAAGAATCACTGCAGCAACATCCATAATTTTCTGTGGGGAGAGCTCAGTCTGTTGAGCTCAACCTTCAGGGCCCACAGAGTTCTGATACTTCTCCTCAAACTGTCTACATGGAGCCATGGGAATGATGCTGGAGGAGGAATGAGGAATGAACTTTGACTCTCAAAGAGGGAAAGCACACATACCTGGCAGTCTTCAGTGTGTTACTCGGTTTTGTACAGGAGTGACCTCGGTCCCAGAAAATGGAGTCCAGTCTCTCAGATCACTTTTTCTCTCATCTATTCTTTTCCCCTGATCTACAACACACCATCTCCATCAGATGTTACACTGTATCTGGGACAGCCAAACTCAGTGCTTTTACAGTTGCATTATCCACTTGTGTTCTAACTTGACGTGAATTCCTATTTGCATATATGAAGGATGATATGTGATATGTGGTTTATGCACATGTATGGGTTGTCATGTGCTACACATAGGTCTATGTATGCCTATGGAAGCCAGAGGTGGTTGTGGGTTGTCTTCTTCTATCTTGCTCCACCTTATTTTTTGAGACATGGTTTCTTACTGAACCCAGAGCTCACTGGTTTACCAACACATTACCGGCTAATGAGCTTCAGGAATCTTTCTGTGTCTGTCTTCTAATGGTTAGGATCATAGGCAGGTGCTGCCATGTCTGGCTGGGGATACAAACGTGGAT
Organism: Montemys delectorum; assembly: GCA_019843815.1. Lineage (NCBI taxonomy): Eukaryota > Metazoa > Chordata > Mammalia > Rodentia > Muridae > Montemys > Montemys delectorum. Next base: position 31,162 of record JADRCD010160362.1, on the reverse strand, counting down.
CCTCATGATTTCAAGGCAAGCCACTTACTAATTGAGCTGTGTCCCCAGTCACTTAATGCTCATTCTTATTCAACATAAATGGCCTATTTTGAAAGATGAGATGTTTTCAGAGAAATGATTTCAAATTAGCCAACTAATGTCATATATGAGCAGGCAAAATGTCTTGCTCTCACATTATTCAAAAGATCATTTGGTTTTTAATCATAAGGACCATGGGACTATGGAGGAATGTGTTTCATGTCATTAGGATTAAAACACATATTGTCCCCAGGAGAGTGCCATTCAAATATCTCTTTCAATTTGATCTAGGTTCTAAGTGTTGTTCTAAAGTCTTGGGTAAACGTGTATTGTAGTTGTAGGAGAATGGAGATAGAATAGGTTGTGAACCTGAAAAGGACAGTTCTGTGCCAGAGGGCTGCTAACAAGGGGAGATGAGTGAGCCTACTAGGCCACATGCTTTTCCCTGACTTTAAAAGTTTTTCATTCTGAAGGCCATTCAGCTGTGTAATATATTGTTGGTTTCCAGCAGGCTTTATTGGAAAAGATACATCTGACCAAAGCTACCCAAGAACTGAATACTCTTCTTCAGAGAATGTCTCCCCATGTCCTTGGGAAAGTTGTTCCTATCTTCCTGTCCACCATGAAAAAGTAGCTTTTCATTATCTATCTCCTGGGAAAGTAGCCCTTTGCTGTCCTCTCTCCTCTCCACTGAAAGAGCTCTTGTCATTCCTAACAATTAACCACAGAATCAACCCTTCCTGGGAAAGGAACTAAAAAGATTTGGGGCCCTGAGATGTTCTAATCAGCCTTTTCCCCCACCTCCTCAGGTTCATAGAACTCAGAATGTTCTAGAGATAGCAGCTCTGCCTTGGTAACAGAGTAGCTAGGAACTCCAGAAGCTGTTTCCCACCCTGCTGCCAGGCAGCCTCTCTGACACACCTTTTAGACTCCCTGTATATTGGTTTGGACTTTTTGTCTGTCTGTCAGTTTATTTACTATGTGGACGAGAGCCATGCATGAGCATGCACACTTTGATATGCCTCAGAGGACAACTTTGTGGGGGGAGGAATCTGTTTGCCCTTCCACCACAGTATTTTGGGAATCAAACTTGGGTCCTCAGGGTTGGCAGCAGGAGTATTTACTTGCTGAGCCATTTTGCCTGGTTTCTATGCAAGTCTTGAACCCACAACTTCCAGACAAGTGGTCTTTGTTGGTCACAGGCTCCATATTTTCAGTTTGCCAGCTCTCTAAAGAGGCTTTCGCCTTGTCTTAACGCTTTTTTTCCATATTGGCCAAGGAATGTTCTGCCTAAGCCTCAGAACTTTGAGCTCTGTTGTTCTTGCATGTTCCCCACTATAGGGTTTCAAGACCGAGGAATATGTTGGTTTTGGCCATTTAGTTTTCATATCATAGAAAGAGTCTATCTCTGAGAGGCTAGAGTAGAAAGAGCATGGTTCTCATTCTGAACAATGGAGCACTGTTCTCTTCTGGTGAAGGTGTTCTCAGGTCTGCTTTCCATGGAGACCAAGGTTCATGAAAGAGCCTGCATGGTCATGCTCACAGATCCCTAGAGGATGCAGCTACTGTGAATCACTGAGCTGTGCTGATACATTAGAGGCTACCAAGGCCACAACTGGGTATTCTGAACTAGTACTTTGCACATTATTCCAAAGGAAAAGGAAAAAGATAACTATTTGTGTGTTTGGGGGCCCCAGGATCTCTCTCCCAATAACTCAGTGCTACCCTTGTATTTTGAAAGCAGCTATCATCAGAGTGTAAACAAAGGAGGATGATTATGGTTCAATAAACCACATTCACATTGCAGATGGTGGCTGAAAATGGCTCTTGGCACATAGTTGACAGTATCTGACAGTAAAAAAACAGAAGACAAGAATCATATACAGCCAAGACAAAGCAGAGAAAAAAATGGGTTCCATTTCCAGGAAGGAGACAGGCGATGGTTGTGTGCCACCATAGCATGGGGCTACTCAACATAAAGGAGAGTGAAGACAGCAGAGTTTATATTAAATAGGATACTGTCAAGGCATACAAGAGTTTGCTAGTGAAGAAATCACCACTGAGAATACTGAAAACGAAAAGGATGAAAAAATATCAGAGGCCTGAATGAAGTTCAAGGGACAGAAGGCAAAGTGACAGAGGGGAAAAAAGTACAGACTAGGTAACAGACCTGCAATGCTGGGAAATGAGAGGATGCAAAGATGCAAGGCCCTTTGAGGATGGTCCCGACAGCTCAGCTGAGCCTCTGCCTACAGAGAGAAAACACGACATGACATCAGCAAGTGCTTGGGCCCTGGGTCTGAGTGACTCATGCCAAATAAGGGTCTAAAAGCAGAGACAGAATGGGCTGGTACATTCAGCCTGTGGAGGGAAGGCAGAGACACTGGTTGCAAATCCCTGAGAGCAGTTAAGACAGATACAATGAAGGGAGGTAATTGATCAATTGCTCTAGGACTCGATGTCAGATATTAAATTTGGAACAGAAACTAAAGAATGTTAATCTCTTGCCTCATTTGCATGAAGGACATTTAAGGAAGCAGAGCTAAAACTTTGGCAGCATTGTGCGTGCAATTTGAGCTCCATGAAACGAGGAAAGGAATTCATAGACAATAAAGGGCCCAGGATCTGAGATGGATCACAATCCCTGAGGATGTTTCCAGGGCCAACCTGAAGGGTCCTGTACTCACTCCCAGATCTTAGCCCCAGGTCCTAAGCACAGCCACAGTGCAGTAGAGGCTGCTTGAAACCAATGAGTGTCATCCTGTCTTGGTTCTGAGGCCTATGTCATCTTGTTCTGTTAGACTTGGGGGTCCAGGGGTGGTGGTGGTGGTTGGCTTCTGTGGGATCCCCTTCCTTCCTGCTAGATTTAGAACAAGCTTTTCTGTTTCTGATCAGATGCTTGTTAGTCTAAGCCAGTGAGTAGTCTCCTATCCTAGTCCCTGGTCATGGCCTAAGAAATTCACACAGGTTCATGTTAGTGAATGGGACAGTTTTCTACTCTTTGGACTAGTTGCCTATCGAAGTTAGAGTTCCCTCTTAGGATAAGATAGATTATGCTGGAATAAGAAATAAACCCTCCCACATCAGTTGAGTACAGAAAGGTTTTCTTGGACTTATGAACACCCAGCTCAACCTAGGTAGCCTTCCTTGGTGGTCTGTTCAGAACTGCTCTGTGTACAACTATTGGGCTTCCTTCTTCCAGGTCCTGCCCTAAAGCAGGAGAGAATGAGAGGTGAGACATGGAGAGCATGAAGCTTATAAGTTTTATATTATTTTGAAAAAGGTAGAAAGTGCTTTATAGTTGCATTGGGTGGGGTAATTCAGTCTATAAAACCACTTAAAACAGGCTGGCTGACTGCATCTGCCTGGTCTCTCTGGCTTCTGTCCTACTTGGTCTTCTAACTCTGTGTTTGTGAAATAAAGGATATGTTAGACTCTCCTAACATGGCCGAGGCTTGCTCTGTTCTTGTAGTATAGTTACAGGGCAGGTACATGTGGGGTGATGACTATGGTAACCTCTCTCTGTTTGCATCTATGGTTTGGTTGATGTTTTTGTTTTGAGAACAGAGTCTCAGGATGAACTCATAGTTCTTATGGCTCCTCCTCCCCAGTTCTGGGATTATGGGCATGCAGTATACTGTGAAGTAGTGTAACTTCCTGAGTATTTCTCTTCATTTCACAGTCTCTATCTGTCTTCCCCAGATGTTCTCCCTACTAGATATGATCAGGCACCGTTGCTATGGGTGAAGATGTTGCCTTCACTGCCTTTTCCTTAGGGACATTTGGAAGGTGCTTGGTCAGCAATGAAAGGTGGTGTGTGAGTGTGCACGCATGTGCGTCATTGTGATAACTGGGGAGGAGTCTGTGCCCAAGCTGAAGAGATTATGGATTGGAGTTGTGCCCGATAGACTCCTGTGGGACTGACAATCTAAAACAGACAAAGCAGCGGCTGTGGAGTTCTGGTGCCATGTCCTGTCCACTGGGAAAGAAAGTTCTGCCTTGGGCCATGCTGCTACTTCTGCTGAGCTTTCAGGTTCTCATCGCTCCTGTCTCGGAGGCCGATAAAGAAACAGACAAATCTGTTAATTTTATTCCCACAGTGGAATTTGCTGTGAATATATTCAACCAGAAAAGTCAGGATGAATATGCCTACAGGCTGGAACATATCATGAGTTCCTGGAGAGAGACGGTAAGTGACCACATTTTTACCTGTCTTGTCAGAATGTACCTGCTAGTCAGTGAGGGATGGGAGAGAGCAATCCACCCTTTGCAAGTTACACATAACCTAATTCTGTCACTTTCAATGCTTCACATATGTTTTCCTTGCAAACTTTTAAAATTCTATATAATTTCTTATCTTCATACTAGAAAAAAACATGTCATTTTTATTTCTTTGACACACACACTGTTTAAATGAGAATTTTAGAGTGGGAATGTCTTTCTAAAGATTCTTAAATTATATTTTATTCATTCATTCATTTAGTGTGTGTGTGTGTGTGTGTGTGTGTGTGTGTGTGTGTGTATTGGCATACACATTTGTCAGAGAACAAACTGGGGAGTCAGTAATCTCTTTCCACCATGTATATGTTGGATATTGAGCTCAGGCTGTCAGACTTGGTGGCAATTGCCTTTGTCTGGTGAACTCTCTCACTAGCCCTAGAACAGATACTTCTAAGCAAATAAAACCACTTAGTAAGAAAAAGATTCACACAAAAAGTGCTAATAGATGAAGCTAAAAATATATATTAAAGACATATTTTTCCAAAGGTAGTTGGTAAAAATGGAGAGACTAAAACAAAGATAAATAGAACATTTGGGTGCTGAGGATTCACGGAGCACAGAGAAATCCACTAACTCTCCCGAGAGCTCCAGACAGCTCCTCCTCTCAGTTCCCTTTTGCTTAGGGACCCTGGCTGACTCTCACCCCACCCATCACATTAGAGCTCGTCTATTATTCTATAATGCTCCTACAGAGTATGGTCGGGATGGCAATGCTCATCTCCAACTTTGTACTTTTAGCTGTTGAGGAGGGACATTCCATTCCCCCTTCCCTGGCAAAAGAAAGGCAGAGTGGCCCTAGCCCTGCCCAGTGCTGAGGTCTCTGAGATCTCTGTGTAGCCTCTAACAGATTTTCTAAAGCACATACTGTAAAAGGAACAAGGCTTCTCTTGAAACACTGCTCTGGGCTGTGCTTATACTGCAAGTCTTTGACTTGTAGCTCAGGTGAGAAAGTATCTGGAAATCTGGCCCCACGTATTGGGGCTGACTATCCGGCAAGCACTGGTAGAGCAGCCACCCTCCCAAAAATGTCTTGTGACTCTGGAAATGGAGATATAGAGTCAGGTGTCTGCCAAGAGTCCGAGTCTTCTGTCATTGAATGGAAGCTACAGGGTCTGGAGATAACAATATGGACTCATCTTGACTTCTCTGCTTTCTAACAGGTCTCTGCTCTTGAATCTTAACTCTCTAATCTAGAGACTACTACCCCGGCTTCTGTCTTTATAGTGTTTACTCCAGGCCCAGAGGAACTCCAAATGGAGAAGATTCTGAGTATCTTCCTATATTGAGTGCAGTCACACAGCCGCTGAAGTGACAAATGGGTCTGTTAATTTTAATCTTTTTTCTATTTACAGATAAATTTTCCAACTGTGTATTCCATGAGGCTTCAACTTCGCAGGACCATATGCAAGAAATTTGAGGAGAGTCTCGACATTTGCCCCTTTCAGGAGAGCCATGCTCTTAATAATGTAAGGCAGGACATGAGCTCTTTTAATTTTCACAGCTGTGGGTGCTGCAGGGAGACAGGGTGTGGTACAAGAACAAGTGACAGAGCCATGCCTAGAGACCTGAGGATGGACAGGTGCAAGGCTCCTCGGGACTCCTTAACCCACAATCTGGAGGTAGCGGGCATCCCAGTGAGGCAGATACAGAGAGCACTAACCAACCTGAGCTTTCAACACTACCCATTGCTTCACTGTAGCTGCTTCCTGGATTCCATAGCCTTACCATGCTTGTATCTCTTCTGATCCTGTGTTCTGGATATATGAAGTGTTACCCTCATCTTCATTTTCCTCCATTGGCTTCAGCAGAAGTCTGGTAGGCTCTAGCATAACTTTTGCCTGAATGTGCAGCTCTTAGGGCCCTACCCTGACACAATGTCTGAAAGTGAAAGTTGAAGAGAAACCTCACTCTCGTCCCTTCTAGGACTTGCCTTGGGGCATGTGTTCTGGGGAACGAGGACAAGGTAAAGTTTGACTGTGTGCAACCCCATCTACATTTGTTGAGCGTCTTATCAGAGGCTTCACTAATACATTAGCTGATAGGCTACACCTATTGGTGGCTTGTTCTAGTTTCATTTGTGTTGCTTTGATAAAATATCTCGACAAAAAGCATCTTTTGGGAGAAAGGTTTATTTTACTCACAACTCCAATTATGTTCATCGTATCGAAGACTTCAAGGCAACAAGAACTTAAGGCAGCTAGTCACATGACATCCATTGTTGATGTTGAGTTTCTCCTCTGGGCTCCAAGCTCCTGGAATAATGACTCTCAGAATCAATTATATTTACAAAAACTTTGGCCATAAGCTTTGGTTGATTCCTCTATTACATCATAACTAAATATCCCATTTATTCTAATCTAATTTCTGCCATGTGTCCAGTTACCTCTGTTCAGCTCTCACGTGTCTATCCTCCTTCATGTCCTGAGGAGATTCCTCCTATGCCTGGCTCTACCCCAGAATCCTCTCTGCCTAACGGATGTCCTGCTTTCTATTCTACCCTTTCCTATATGCTTTTTATTGACAGATGATGTATCAATACAGTACACAAGAGATTTTCTCTACAACCCATAGTCAGAAATAAAGAAAAATGAATATAATCAGGCTTCTAGTACTTAGCTTACTTTTCCCACTCTAATATATTTCAGGTTCCAAACCCAGGAAATGGTGCCACCAACAATTGGCTGGGTCTTCCCATAATTAATATAATCAAGACAACTCCCCACTGACATTCTCACTGGCCAACCTGATATAGGTCATTTCTCAGTGAGAAGCTCTTCCCAGATGATTCTAAATTGTGTTAGGTTGGCAATTAAAACTAATTTACTATCACAGTGGGTAATCTTGACAGAATGCTTTCTACCATTACTGTTAGGTATGTGAATTAGACAAGAAAATCCTAGATATCCTCTGAGGTCTCTGTTTGCTGAGGGAGAGTTGCAACCAGTATCCTTGGGTTTCCATGGTGCTTCAAATCAAGACACAAGTCAAGATTTGCCAAGGGTTCACTGAGCAGTCTGAAGACATTGGTCTTCTACTACCTATTGGTCTATGGAAGGGAAAGGGTGAAATGTAGTCTGTTTAGAGTACAAGCTGCAAACTTACTCTCATTTTTTTTTTTTTACTGTCTTTTCTTATTTTCCCTCAGACCTTCACCTGCCTGTTCACTGTTGGTACTTACCCCTGGAAAACAGAATTCAAGCTATTCAAGAGTGTATGCTCATAGTTTCTCTGACCAGAGTCACCTACAGACTGGCTGTGAACTTCTCTGCGTCCATGAAGGGGTTATCCTTGGCAGAACCTCTGTGCTCATGTTCCTTGTTTTGCAACATTGTGTAGTATCAGGACTGAGCATATGGATAACAACTAGAGAAAATGTATATTGCTGTTGTTTCATCGTTTAGAATAGCTCATTAAATATTGCATTTATGAACATGTCCTGTGTATGATTTTAGAGGAAGTACTATGAGCCAGTGGTGGGGACAATTTGAGTTTCTAAAATGTTCTCCACACTTTGAAGCTCCCCGGGGGGGGGTGTCACATGAGACATAACTAAGCAAGTTGTATAAGAACTGTTGTCACACAAGTCCACATGTATAATGACTGTGGTCTCCTAGGGTACTAAATATCCAAGATAGGGCCCAGATTTCTGACACCCATACCAGCACACATGTTCAGCCTCTGATTTCCAGAAAGAAGCTTGCATGCTTCCCTGGTGAAAAGAGTAACAAGTTTGGTTTATAGTTACTAAATAACTACTTATTCCTTGATTTTTTTAATCAGTCAAGGTGTCCATAAAGTAGTTAAGAATATCAAATTTGAAAAACCTCAATTCCCAAGACTAGTAGCAGAGAATATTTTAATGCTTACTAAAACTTTCTGGCTTGTGGGCTGGAGATATGGTCCAGTAGTTAAGAGCATGTACTGCTCTTGCAGAAAATCTGAATTCAAATCCTAGGGCCCTCACGTGCACCCATGTATGCACATACCCTTCACCCCTCAAGTAGTTCTCAAAACAATCACTGGGCATGGCATCAGCTAGGTGGTAGGAGAGGACTTGTTAGTACTCACTTACAGAAAACTCAATTTTAGCAACTGTGTGTACATGAAAATATACTCATAAACTATCAGAAATCAGGTGAGATTTCTGCACCTTGGGTAAGCAGAGAAATAAGAGGTGATGAGGCACACTGACCAGGAGGGAAAGGTTTATATTACTCTTATCAGCCTGATCCAACTGCAGGAAACAGAAACATTCTTTCTGCTGGTGAGAGAAGACTAGATTCTGCTTTGAATGCCAACAATAGATTTACCTTGTGAATTCCAAATACAGATAAGATATATCCTACAACCAACCTCTTTACCAAGATGGCCCACAATCTGGGACTCTAGCCTCACCCTGAATAAGGATTCACCATAGAATCTAGACATCCCAAAAGGAACTGGCCTGCTATGCCAACCATATTGGCCCTAGTGATACGGGATACAAATCTTCCCTAATTTTTAGGCTGTTACTCGTGATCTAAGCTCTATCCTGGTCCCAGCAGAACTAGAGTCCTGGGTCCACCATATTCCAGCCGTTAGGAGCTAAGTGTATCCTGTTAGAACTCATTGACCAACCATGGCAGCAAGTTTAACTCTAGAGTGACTTTATGGACATGGACTAGGCCCAATTCTTTAGATCAGTATTCAGACCAGCACCTGTTCTGCCTTGCTTGTCCCAGGCTTAGAGCAGGAGGTGGTAGAACCTTGAAGAGGTAGATCATGGGGATAATTATAAAAATACTTATAAAAGTTATTAGCATTAGTATTAGCATTTTAGTCTCTCTCTCTCTCTCTCTCTCTCTCTCTCTCTCTCTCCCTCTCTCTTTGTGTGTGTGTGTGTGTGTGTGTGTGTGCAAGTGTGTGGGCATGTGTGTATGTGTGTCTTAACTGCCTTTCAGTTTAGAGGTGTTTAGAAACACAATCCTACTATTAACCTGAGCATGTTGTGGCCTAGGTAGCTCTTGATCATGGTTGTGAAGCCTCCATAAGAGCCCTCTGGGTAGCTCTGGGACTCCCTCAAATGCCAGCCAACTGCCAGTTCTCATTATAAATGCCAGTTATTTCTGCCTCAGCTCAGGGCTTCGTGACTCTTTGTAGTCCTGGGCAATTCTGTTACCTAATACAATTTCAGGAAGATAATTCATAATATGTTTTGTGAACAGTTATAATTCTTGCAATATAGACAGCCATGGAAAGAAACATTTTTTTAATCACCTCATTTTCATTGATGTCAAGTGTGGGGCAGTGAGCAGTTCTGACAGCCAGAGTCCAGTAGAGCAGAGCCGTCTTGGAATGCCAGAGACCCACTGAGCATCTGCTCAGGAGGGACGGTAGGCATTCAGTGATGCTCCTGAGACCAATGGCTCAGATTTCAGCCCAGACCCCTCACAGCTGCCCCTGCAGGAGATGTGTACTCTATCATTGCCTCAAACTCCCAACATTCTAGCTGGACCTTACACACAGTCATCTGACCACAAGCCAGGTATGCCACACCCCAGACAATAAAAGCGGTGGTTTGCACCCTCCTCACTCTTTTGATCTCTTGTTCTCTTATTCTCTAACTCTTACCCTCCTGCTGTATCTCTCCTCTCTGCTCTTTGTTCTCTTCTTCCTCTTCTCCTTTCTCTCTCTCTCCCCTTCCTCTCCTTTCCTTCTCTCTACTTAACTAGCATATTCTATCCTTCCTTCAATAAAATAAGTCATTCATACATTGCCTCCCTTTTAATTAAGGCGCTGTGCAGCAAACAGGCCAGCCCAAGGAGGAGAGAGAGACCTGAGCCTCAGCAGGCCAGGTAGGCCAGGGCCCGGGGCTACAGCCAAGCCCCGCCCCCCACCTGTTTTTGAACAACACCTATTCATATACACAAAAGAAAGTTTTTCTTTTCTGAACATAGAGGCCAATTTCAGGGAAATGAGCATTTTTTTTATTAGATATTGTCTTTATTTACATGTCATATGATTTCTCCTTTCCCAGTTTCCCCTCCAAAAAGAAAAGAAAGAAAACAAAAAATAAAAAACAACAAGAACAAACCCCTGTTGCCTCCCCCTCCCCCTGCTTGCTACCTACCCTCTCCCACTATTGGCCCTGGCATTCCCCTACACTGGGGCATGGAACCTTCACAGGGCCAAGGGCCTCTCCTCCCAGAAATGAGCATTTTTAGAACCTAGAGTCTTCAAGTGCACTGGCATAAACTATTTCTTCATTGAATTGTCTCCCTTTTCACTCTCAGTAATATTTAATTACTTCCTATTTAAAGATAATGTAACTAATTTTATTGATTTCTTACATAAGTCCATATTTTCTATTTTGTTTTGTTTGTTTGTTTGAGACAGGTCTCTCTACAGAGTCTGGGTTGTCAAGGAACTCATTATGTAGACCAGGCTGGTTTCAGCTCACAGAGATCTTCCTGCCTGTGCTTCCTGAGTGCTGGAATTAAAGGCATGTGCCGCCTGTAAGTTGATGTTTTAATTTGAGATTATGAGTTTTTATTGGTTATAATTATTTAAAATACATATTATCTTAAAACCATAAATTTCACTTTTTATGTTTAAAATCATTATTATTTCTTTGACAGTTTTATACATATTTATAAGAAATTTTGATTACTTTCTTCCTACACTCTCTCTCATCTCCTTCCCATTCATTTCAGCCCCTCTCATTCCTCCCCATCCTTTCCCCATGTTCATGACTCTTGGCTTTGCTGTGTTAGACTATCTGTGTGACCACTGGATTGGAACTATGCACTGGAGCCAGGTATGGTTCCAGTGGGTGTACAACTGAAAGCAATGAATCTGTTTCCCTAAATTTATCTCTAGGATATAGTTAGTTTAGCAGTGAGGAATAAGGACCCCCATCCCTCTTTATCCTTGCCTGGCTGTTGATGGGCCCATTTTGTACAGACTCAATATCGTCATACAGGTTGTTGAAAGTTGATTATAATGGCTGTGTCAGTCCAAAAGATGGCATTTCACAGCCCTTCTCCCTATCTTCCACTGCTTAACAATTTTCTACTCCTTCTTCTGAGCCATGGTATAGTTTATGTGTCTTTTTTAGGGCTGAACATTCAGCTCACACTTCTAGCACAGAGCAAAGCCTTAACACTCTGGTTCCCTTGCAGTTCACTGGAAAATAGAGGATTCTCTGATTAGGCTTAATAGTGGTAGTTGCCTCTGGGTGTTAATGAACACATTTAGAAGGTGGACTTCTTGGTTTTTGACACAGGATTCCATATAGCTTTGGCTGGCTTTGAACTCACTATGTAACTGAGAAAAACCTTGAACTTCTAATTCTCCTTTGCTTTTAAAAAAATACATTGAGTTTACTTAGTGGTGTCAGTGTGTGCAAAACTGACTCTACTTTCCTGAGCAGCCATCAATTACCAGTGTGTTTTCAGGTAGGGGTGGGACTTCATGAACTCTGCCTTCACCCATGCTGGCTTGATCTTGTGCTGATCTTGTGCATGCAGTCACAGCTGCTGTGAGTCCATACATACAACATCCCCTCCATATCCAGAAAACACTGCTTTGTTGCAGTCATCTATTATATTAGCTTTTAAAACCTCCCTAACTCCACTTCTGCAATGATCCCTGAGCCTTGGGAGAGGGAGTATGATATCTATTTTTCATCTAGGGTCAAGATAAAGAAGGTAATAATCAAATATATTCACAAGAAGATATAAGAAGAAATATCCAGCACATACCATAACTTATAACAGAAAAACTAGAAAAACCTGAACAGTCTGTTTTGGGACATTGACTTGAGAAATGCAGCTCTGGAGCTCTCCCAGGTGTAAGATGCCACTGAGCAACCAAGATGTTTGAGTTCAAAGCAGCATAACTCCTGTCTAGAGGCACTGCTCTGCAAACTGATAGCTGGTGGATGAGAACACTTCCATTTTCTTTATGATTGGGTACATTGTTCTTATTCTTATTCATCTAGAACTTAGTGAAGCCCAGTTCAATGACTTTTCAGATGAGTGACTCCTACTTGTGATGTGGTCTGAGTCTACCACACAGTGTCTCCTGATCTGAGTTTCTCTAAGCATGGCTCATAGAATGGAAAGGGCACTATTTCCTGTGGCTAATAAGAAATGAAACATTTCTGACTCTTGTTATGTGACTAGGTCAGTAGTCTGGGAGTGGAGGAAGGATAAACATCGGGTTATAATAAGCATCTAGGGAATTATAGCCTTTTTAAAGTTCATTAGTTAAGTGTCTTAGTCACTGTCCTATTGCTGCGAAGATATACCAGGACCCCAGCAATTCTTATAAGAGAAAGTATTAATTGGAGGCTTGCTTAGAGTTTTGGAAGCTTAGTCTGTTATCATCATGGTAGAGAGCGTAGCAAGAGGCATGTCAGGAATGACACTGGAGAAGTAGTTGAAAGCTACATCCTGATGATCCACAGGCAGAGAAAGTGGGTGAGAGGGAGGAAGAGAGACGGGGCAGGGCAAGAGAGAGGTATGGAGGGGAGAAGCAAAGAGGGGGGGCTACGTTCACTGACAGACTTCCTCCAACAAGGCCACACCTACTTCAAAAGGTCACTACCTCTTAATCTTTCTAATTCTACCAAACAGTTGCCCTCTGTGGTGACGAAGCATTCAAATATATGAACCGATGGGGGCCATTCTTATTCAAACCACCAGAGTTGGTGCAGATACAGTGAAGACATATCCGTGGAAATGAATCTTAGGTATTGTATGAAGAGTATGTTATTTAATGTAAAGAGTATGAAGGTCTCTTTCTGGAGTCCAAAGTATAGCTCATGGAGCTTTATCCTGCTAGAAAACTTGATTAATATGAGATATTCCGTGGAATTGGGTAGTCTGAAGGTGTCAGGCTGATGTTTGCCTCCTTCCCAGATTTGATCTTTCTACACCCGCATTGTATAAATGGCCTGCTGATGAGATTCTTTTGGTGCCATGCCCTGACACAGATCAGGGAGGTGCTAGTGCTTTAGATGGAATCAGTACTTACAAACACTTGGCAGAGGTGCACAGTAAGGGTCTCTTCAGTATCAGAGATGGGCAACTGTGGTTAGAGGCCAAAGTGGTCACTACTTAGCTTTCAACTGTCCTATTGAAGCATTGCCACTCTCATCAGTTTCCACAAGTCTATGACAAGAAACAAAGGCAAAATTGAGATAGTTGGCATAGATGTCCAGATACTTCAAAATGTCAGAATAGTTATTCTTTGGGTTCTTTAGAGTGTCTACTGGACCCCTGGTGCAGACATCTCAGACAGGACTTAGTGTTTTCTAGTTCACCAGTGTTGCTCAAGTATGAATTATGACATGTCCCCTAAAGATTATTAGAAGTTGTTCCATTTCCAAGGGTAGAAGTTTCTAGTGTCGTCCATTTCTAGGTGGGGCCAAGGAGATGCTGCTGCTGTTCTTTGTTGGGGGCCTCTCCCTGAACAGTGAGGCTACAGCCCATCCTCCATGGACCAACTTCAGAGACTTGGAGAAAGTATGTGAGGAATTTCCTCAAGAGCAAAGACCATCTGTGCTGAGAGGAACCAAGGCTTGCCTTCCTCTACAGTGTACATGTGATGCCCTGGTAGGAGAGACAGGTAAACAATTATTCATATCTCTGGCCATATGGGTCATGTCATGAGACCACAGCTCAGATGAACCTTGATGGTGGTATCTGGGACAGCTCATGATGTCTAGAAGGATGGCCACCAAGCTATGTTGCTGAGATAACTCCACCAAGTGCTCAGCTTCCACTCTCATGCCCATAGACCACGAAACCCACTACACGCTGGTGTTTATGACCTATTCTATATGATGAATCTCTACAAAGGAACCGTTCTAAAATGCCAGGACATGAAACCACAGACACCTGCAGAGTTTCTTAAGCCTTTAATCGCTGATTCCTACGAATAGCAGGTATCTTCAGAAAAAAGAGCAGGCTCAGTGCTGTAGGTAGATCCTTGTGTGGGGTCCCAGTCAGAGAAGCCTCTCAGAACAAGCCATTTTCAACAGGTTGAACTGTTTTGAGCCTGGGCTGCTGATGCTGAAGGAGCAGATGAGGATCTAAGGGAACAATCAGAATGAGACAGAGTGTGGGGTGCTCAGAAAGCTTGTGGTTTATTGCCAGGAACACTCTCTACTCAACCGCATCCCATTCTTAGGTAGCAGTTGAAAGAAGAGCGCTCTGGTCTACAGGTATAACCACCAACTCAAACTCTGCTTGCGGGTGAGCTGTCTGTGTCTGGGCTTCCCTTTGATCCAGTAGTGTTTTTCTTATTGTTCCCACTCACTAAGTGCCCCAAAGAACCTCTTGGGCTGTTGCTTTGGGATGCAAGACCCTAGGAACAGTATGGGATGTTCTGCCTCAGAAGGTATTGACTACTATCAGATTTAAGTCAACAGTTAAGCTATTAATTATTCCTGATAAGGGGTCTACTAGCCCTGAGTGGGGCTGTTCCCACAATTAGGCTGCCCCTTTTCTTGTCCCTTAGAACAAGTGCTGGAGCTTCTTCAGGGCAGAGTGCTTGGAGGGAAGAGAGTGGGGCCTCTCCTCTCACTCCCTCTTCAGACTATGTGTCAGTGAAGGGTCCGTAATAACACATCAGAATTGAGTACGCTCCTTGACCTGAATCCAGGGGAGGTGAATGAAGACCAGACAAGGAGCATTTGTTACTCAGGCTCAATATGCAGGACCAAAGAAGACCTGAGCATTCTAAGGCCATTATGACTAAGGAAGAGGCAGCTACAACTGCGAGTGGCCAGAGTTGGGGCAACAGGTTGGCCAGGTCTCTGTAGCATGCATCCTTCTGGGACTCTTTTGCCCTTAAGGCTGAAGAAGGAATTTGGGCAGTTTGCCACCGGCCCCTCCTTGGATGTCTAAGCATGGCTCTGTCACTGCTCTCGTATCCCACCTCTGACTCTGCAGCATTCACAACTATGTGAGGGTGGGCACTCATGTCTTGACTTACATTTTCCAGTTCAGTTAAGGGGCAGGTGTCTAGGCTTTTCTCAGACTTCTTACAGATGGTTTTTTTCAGCCTTAGCTTCATGAAGAAAGTTTGTGGTGGTTTTTCCTGAAGACAGAAAGGTACTGAAGTGAGCAGACCTCATTGCTGCCTTTCATAGACTTGTCTCAGTATGGGGCGAGACCGGGCCTCTCTCCTGAGCTTGGAGCTTTACCGAGGCCTACCATCTCCTTCTTAAAGGTGAAAGTCTTGGAGGGGATGCTCTCTAGCATAGAGAGTTAATAGTTAGAATGAGGCAGTCTGGTAGAGGCTAGGGGAAATCAGAGGCCGAGTCACATACCATTAGTATGTCACCTACCTCAAATCCTCATATTCTGTTCTATCAAAGGAAGCCCAGGTTTCACTCTCAGTAGATACCTAAACTAGTCTACATTCCCAGAGGTCAGGCTCTGGTAGGGCATTGGCTCTGCTGATAATTCAGCCCAATGAGATGAAGCCAGATTTACAGGATGCTGTCATTTGACCTACGTTCAGAAAATCCTCATGTTACAATCACTATGCATCAGCACACAGGATTGGAATGATAGTTTATATGGTGAGTTTCTATATAGTGTAAGCTCTAAAATCTTTCTCCTGCTTCCTTCCACTGTATCCTCTTCCTTCCTTGCCTAGTCTCCCACTCTTCCCATCCTTTCTTCCCACAAGACCAACTCTGTCTCTAGTAAAGTCATAGCCTTAGCTCACAGGTAAGGTTCTAGCCTAAGAGACCTAACAGGACCAGCTAGGAGCTAAAGAGATTTCCAGAGGTCTCAGCTCTGTGCAAGCCCTCTGCCTTTCCTCTGCTGAGGAAGGAGGATTCCTCCCCTGTGACCATAAGTGAGGCATTAGGAAGTGAGCAATGCCATCCTGAGGACATTCTGTGGTGATCCTTCACCATTTTAGGATGGTGGTCAGTGGGCTACGTGAGTCTGCCAAGGACCCAGAGTAGGAGGGAATTAACTGAGATAAGGAACTGAGCTGGTCGGTGGTTCTCAGGACAGTCAGCTTGTCCTGACAGTTGGCGAGTCCTCCCAGCCTAACCTTCGTTTCTCTTCCTTTCACTTTCTTGCATGTATATGCACATGCGTGTGCATAAAGCCTGGGGTGACAGACAGCAGGAGTGCTCCTCAGCAGCTCCCCATCTTGCCGTTTAACACAGGAGATGTCACCGAAGCTGAGGCTGACCGACACGAAGCTGATCAGCATGCCCCTCTCCAGACTTTTCTGTCTCTGCCTTTCGGACACTAGGATCTCAGGTGGGCATCCCTGAGTCAGGCTTTTTACATGCGTGATGAGGATACAAGGCCCCTGTCCTCATATTTGTGTGGCAAGCACTTGACTGATAGATCCCTCTACAACCCTCCAACTGTTTTAATTTTTCAATATGCTTGTAAGTTGCCTATACTTCTCTAAAGTATCACTTGAGCATGTTTCTGTAAGAAACTCCAATTAAACTCATTTGATTATCAATGATAACAACAAAGTATAAAGTACAAAGACAAGTACAAAAGGTATAAGCAAAGGACTAAGCAAGGATGGGAGGGGGACACGAGAGAGTAATGGGAGGCAAATACGGTGAAAAGACATTATGTAATTTATGAAATGTTGTGGTGAAATCTGTTACTGTGCATAATAAATATATGCTAGCAGAAACTTTTAAAGATGATTTTGACATGCTTTCGGTCTCTGTCTATGGAATTTTTGTATAAATAATTTTTTTGTTCAATAGAAAGATCTCCCTAGAAGCGCCTATTCTGTGAAGTATTATTACTATTACTTATTATTATTATTATTATTATTATTATTTCATTGCTTCCAAAATGCTGGAACTACATTTGTATACCACCATGCCTGATCTAAAATGTATCCTCTAATTAAATAAGTACTATTATAAAACATGATAATATCGCATAGTAATTTTTTTTTGTGAGTAGACTTAATTCAAAAGAATATGTAAGTTAAAAAAAGCATTCTAACCACCGAAACCAAACGACTCTTATGTAACTCAGCCATGGGTTGCAAACGTCTAACCAAGACAAAAGTGTCCTTCCCTGCTTCATCAGGAAACAGCAAGTATAGTGAACAATATCACCCACCTGTACTTTAAAGAAACTCATGATGTGCATCAGCCTGTAGGCATATTCATCCTTGCTCTGCCTGTTGAATGCACTCAAAGCAAACTTCACTATGTCAGGGTCACTGACTGGTTTATCGATTTCGAGTTTATCCTCTTCCGAACACCATGCCTGAGCTCCCTGGACATACATACTCGAGAGAGCCAGTAATATTGTCCAGGGCAGAGCCATCTTCCCCTCTGGCCACAGTATGATGCAGGTTCTGTCTCCTGCCTTTGCTCTTACATCCTTGGTCCTTTAAGTGTAACCCTTAAGTTAATTTCCTCAGTCCCGGACTCCTCCCTCTGAGGATTCTCTTGATCATCACTCCAGAGTTCCTTCCCCCTTCCCCCTCGGTACTACCTCCCTTAGTCAAAGCTGTTCATTTTCCTCCTGTCCTGGATGGGTCAAAAAGCGCCCAGGCGGAGTCGTTTGGATAGAACAAGTAAGATGAGAGATTGAGGGGCCCCTGGTCTGAGTCCCACCACACTTACTTCCTGTGACTCACTGGATAGAAGAGCCTTTATTTAAGAGATCGCCCCATGGTCAGGGGCTGAAAGATTGATAACTGGCAATAGGTGTTAGTGAAAGGCAATTTCTGGACGTGCCAGTAGAGGGAGACAATGACTCAGGAAAAGACAAATTAAAGTGCGAAGAATGAGAGCAACTTGAATTATGTCTCTTTAAGCTAGAGCTGCAGCGTAGCTCAGGGGAGGCAGTTGTCTCTTCCCTTGCATTGATGTTGATGTTCCTAAGGAATGTTTTGCTGTGCCTATGTGATAGGGAACTTCCCTTATCCTCTCGTAGCCTGAATGCTGGTGTAGGCTTCTAGAAGATGACACCAACACTGAGGTGTCGAGAGTTCAGGAATCCAAGGTCAGATGCACTCCTGTGAATTTTTGTCTATCTAAGCGCAGCTTCTTAGCCCCAGTGGCGAGCGACCTCACCGAACTGTGCTGGCATCCTGCTTGGTTATGTCAGTGCAATCTCTTCTTGGGGTTCTGCAGAGAGGTGGGCGTTTGTGCCTCCTAGAATATTGGAACTAGCAAAAGTGAAAAGGAGAGGGAGAAGAGGAGGTGCCTCCGGTAGTTAGGGAGTGTGCCTGTTCTGTGGCCACTGGTGCCCTCTTGTGGCCATAATTACCAAAGCTCGGGGCAGCAAATTGGACGGGCACATCTGAACACCACACTCTCTTTTTAAAAGAAGGCTGAGACCCAGTCTTCTTGGCGAAGTGCACCTTCAGCCTGCATCAGCATCTACATGTAGTGTTTGGGGACTGTGAGCGCTGACGCTAACCAGCGGGTCCATATTCTGTGCCGGGCCTGCCCCAGCATTTTGAGGTAGGCGCTGAGATGGAACACAGAGTTAGACAAAAGCCAAGAGCCAGACGATCTCTGGCCTTGTAACTCTTTCTAATTGTACTGGGCCTAGAAGCTGATGGCTTCTTTTCACCTTAACTCTCTGTGCTTTATTTAACACATGGAACTTAACTCTTTTTTATTCTACTTTATTTTTTATTAGATATATTCCCTTTTTTTAGAAATGTCATAGGATTTTTATTATTTTTATTAGATAATTACTTTATGTTTCAAATTTTTTCTCCTTTCCTCACTTCTCCTCTGAAAACCCCCCTATCGTACATCCATCCTCCCCATGCTCTTTAAATCACCCACTCCCGCTTCCCTGTCCTGGCATTCCCCTACACTGGGGCATCGAGCCTTCACAACACCAAGGGCCTCTCCTCCCATTGGTGTCCCATAAGGCCATCCTCTGCTCCATATGCAGCTGGAGCCATTGGTCCCTCCATGTTTACTCTTTGGTTGTTGGTTTAGTCCATGGGAGCTCGGGGGGCGGGGGGGAGGACTAGTTGGTTCATATTGTTGTTTCTCCTATGGGACTGCCAAAACCCTTCAGCTCCTTGGGTCTTTTCTCTAGTTCTTCCATTGGGGACCCCATGCTCAGTCCAATGGATGGCTGTGAGCATCCACTTCTGTATTTGTCAGGCACTGGCAGAGCCTCTCAGGAGACAGCTATATCAGGCTCCTTCAACAAGCACTTGTTGGAATCCACAATAGTGTCTGTGTTTGGTAACTGTGTATGAGATGGATCCCTAGGTGGGACAGTCACTGGATGGCCTTTCCTTCAGTTTCTGCTCTAATATTTGTCTCTGTATCACCACCAATGGGTATTTTGATCCCCATTCTAAGAAGGACCGAAATGTCCACACTGTGGTCTTCCTTCTTCTTGAGCTTTATGTGGTCTGTGAATTGTATATTGGATATGTGAACTTCTAGGCTTATATCCACTTATTAGTGAGTGCATACCATGTATGTTCTTTTGTGATTGGGTTACCTAACTCAGGATGATATTTTCTGGTTACATTCATTTGCCTAAGAACTTCATGAATTCATCCCTTTTTAATAGCTAAGTAGTACTCCACATTTTCTGTATCCACTCCTCTGTTGAGGGACATCTGGGTTGTTTCCAGTTTCTGGCTATTATAAATAAGGCTGCTCATGAACATGGTGGAGCATGTGTCCTTATTACATGTTGGAGCATCTTCTGGGTATATGCCCAGGAGTGGTATAGCCAGGTCCTCTGGTACTACTATGTCCAATTTCAGGAGGAACTGCAAAACTGAATTCCAGAGTGGTTGTACCAGCTTGCAATCCCACCAGCAGTGAAGTAGTGTTCCTCTTTCTCCACAACCTCTCCAGCATCTGCTGTCACCTGAGTTTTTTATTCTAGCCATTCTGAATGATGTAAGGTGGAATCTCAGGGTTGTTTTGATTTGCATTTCTCTGATGACTAAGAATGTTGAACATTTCTTTAGGTGCTTCTCAGCCATTTGGTATTCCTCAGTTGAGAATTCTTTGTTTAGCTCTGTACCCCATTTTTAATAGGGTTATTTGGTTCTCTGGAGTCTAACTTCTTGAGTTCTTTGTATATATTGGATATTAGCCCAATATCAGATATAGGATTGGTAAAGATCTTTTCCCAATTTGTTGGTTGTCGTTTTGTCCTATTGACACTGTCTTTTGCCTTACAGAAGCTTTGCAACTTTATGAGGTCCCATTTGTTGATTCTTGATCTTAGAGCATAAGCTATTGGTGTTCTGCTCAGGAAAATTTCCCCTGTGCCTATGTGCTCAAGGCTCTTCCCCACTTTCTTTTCTATTAGTTTAAATGTATCTGGTTTTATGTGGAGGTCGTAGATCCACGTGGACTTGAGCTTTGTACAAGGAGATAGGAATGGATCAATTTGCATTCTTCTACATGCTAACCTCCAGTTAGCATGACGAGCACCATTTGTTGAAAATGCTGTCTTTTTTCCTACTGGATGGTTTTTATTTCCTTTGTCAAAAATCAAGTAACCATAGGTGTGTGGGTTCATTTCTGGGTCTTCAATTCTATTTCATCGATCTACCTGCCTGTCACTGTGCCAATACCATGCAGTTTTTATCACAATTGCTCTGTAGTACAGCTTAAGGTCTGGGATGATGATTCCACCAGAGGTTGCTTTATTGTTGAGAATAGTTTTGGCTATCCTGGATTTTTTGTTGTTCCAGATGAATTTGCAAATTGCTCTTTCTAAGTCTGTGAAGAATTGAGTTGGAATTTTGATGGGGATTGCATTGAATCTGTAGATTGCTTTCTGCAAGATGGCCATTTTAACAATATTAATCCTGCCAATCCATGAGCATAGGAGATCGTTCCATCTTCTGAGATCTTCTTCAATTTCCTTTTTCAGAGACTTGAAGTTCTTGTCAAACAGATCTTTTATTTGCTTAGTTAGAGTTACACCAAGGTATTTTATATTATTTGTAACTATTGTGAAGGGTGTTGTTTCCCTAATTTCTTTCTCAGCCTGTTTATCCTTTGTGTAGAGGAAGGCCACTGATTTGCTTGAGTTAATTTTATATCCAGCTACTTTGCTGAAGTTGTTTATCAGGTTTAGGAGCTCCTTGGTGGAATTTTTGGGTTCACTTAAGTATACTATCATATCATCAGCAAATAGTGATAATTTGACTTCTTTTTTTATTAGTAATTTTATTTTTATTAATGCTCAACTCCCTCCCCCCAGTGCCATTCAAATGATTGTACTTATTTCTCCAAGTAGAAAATTAATACAATTATAGCTGGCAATATGTCTCCAAAACCTCTCCAACCACCAATCAAGGACTATACAGGGTGGGACTGAATGTTCTGCCAGCAGGTGTATAGTAAAGGATTGAAAATTCGATCATCAATAGGAGGAAAGGACCTCGGCCTTGTGAAGGTTTTGTGCCCCAGTGTAGGAGAATGCCAGGGCCAATAAGTGGGAGAGGGTGGGGTAGCAGGCATGGGGAGGGGGGAGGCAAAAGGGGTTTGTTCTTGTTGTTTTTTGGAGGGGAACCTGGGAAAGGAAAATTTTACATGTAAATAAAGAAAATATCTAATAAAAAAAAGGAAAAAAAAGAAATTCATTCTGATAATTTGACTTCTCCCTTTCCAATTCATATCCCTTTTATCTCCTTTTGTTCTCTAATTGCTCTGGCTAGGACTTCAAGTACAATATTGAATAGGTAGGGAGAGAGTGGGCAGCCTTGTCTTGTCCCTGATTTTATTGGGGTTCCTTCAAATTTCTCTCCATTTAGTTTGATGTTGAGTATTGGTTTGCTGTATATTTCTTTTTCTATGTTTAGGTATGGGCCTTGAATTCCTTACCTTTCTAAGTCTTTTATCATGAAGGGATGTTGGATTTTGTCAAATGCTTTCTCAGCATCTAGTGAGATGATCATGTGGTTTTTTTTCTTTGAGTTTGTTTATGTGGTGAATTACGTTGATGGATTTCCATATATTGAACCATCCATGTATCTTGGGATGAAGCCTACTTCATCATGATGGATGATCATTTTGATGTGTTCTTGGATTTGGTTTGTGAGAATTTCATTGAGTAGTTTTGCATCGATATTCATAAGGGAAATTGGTCTGAAGTTCTGTTTCTCTGTTGAGTCTTTATGTGGTTTATGTAATTGTGGCTTCATAGAATGAATTGGGCAGTGTTCCTACTGTTTCTATTTTGTGGAATAGTTTGAGGGGTATTGGTATTAGGTCTTCTTTGAAGGTCTGATAGAACTCTGCACTGAACCCATCTTGTCCTGGGCTTCTTTTGGTTGGGAGACTATTAATGACTACTTCTATTTCTTTAGGGGTTGTGGGACTGTTTAGATTGTTTATTTGATCCTGATTTAACTTTGGTACCTAGTATCTGTCTAGAAAATTGTCCATTTCATTCAGATTTTCCAGTTTTGTTGAGTATAGGCTTTTGTATTAGGATCTGATGATTTTTTGGATTTCCTCAGTTTCCATTATTATGTCTCCTTTTTCATTTCTTATTTCATTGATTTGGATACTGTCTCTGTGCCCTCTGGTTAGTTTGGCTAAAGGTTTATCTATCGTTTGGATTTCCTCAAAGAACCAGCTCCTGGTTTGATCAATTCTTTGTATAGCTCTTTTTTGTTTCTACTTGGTTGATTTCAGCCATGAGTTTGATTATTTCCTGGCTTCTACTCCTCTTTGGTCTATTTGCTTCTTTTTGCTCTAGAGCTTTCAGGTGTGCTGTCAAGCTGCTAGTGTATGCTCTCTCCTGTTTCTTTTTGGAGACACTCAGAGCTATGAATTTTCCTCTTAGTACTGCTTTCGTTGTGTCCCACAAATTTGAGTATGTTGTGGTTTCATTTTCATTAAACTCTAAAAAGTCTTTAATTTCTTTCTTTCTTTCTTTCTTTCTTTCTTTCTTTCTTTCTTTCTTGACCAAGTGACCAAGTTATCATTGAATAGAGTGTTTTTTTCTTTGAGTTTGTTTATATAGTGGATTACATTGACAGATTTCCATATATTGAACCATCCCTGCATCCCTGGGATGAAGCCTCTGCATTCAGCTTCCACGTGTAAGTGGGCTTTATATTTTTTTTATGTTATTGAAGACCAGCCTTAGTCTGTGGTGATTTGATTGGATGCATGGGATAATTTCAATCTTCTTGTATCTGTTGAGGCCTGTTTTGTGACCAATTATATGGTCAATTTTGGAGAAGGTACCATGAGGTGCTGAGAAGAAGATATATTCTTTTGTTTTAGCATAAAAAGTTCTATAGGTATCTGTTAAATCCTTTTGTTTCATGACTTTGGTTAGTTTCACTGTTTCTCTATTTAGTTTTTGTTTCCATGATCTGTCCATTACTGAGAGTGGGGTGTTGAACTCTCCCACTATTATTGTGTGAGATGCAATGTGTGCTTTGAGGTTTAGCAAAGTTTCTTTTTTGAATGTGGGTGTCCTTGCATTTGGAGCATAGATTCAGAATAGGTTCAGAATTGAGAGTTCATTCTGGTAGATTTTACCTTTGATGAGTATGAAGTGTACCTCCTTATCTTTTTTGATATCTTTAGGTTGAAAGTCAATTTTATTCAATATTAGAATGGCTACTCCAGCTTGTTTCTTGGGACCATCTGGTTGGAGAATTGTTTTCCAGCCTTTTACTCTGAGGTAGTGTCTATTTTTGTCCCTGAAGTGGGTTTCCTGTATTCAGCCAAATGTTCAGTCCTGTTTACATATCCAGTCTGTTAGTCTATGTCTTTTTGTTGGGGAATTTAGTCCATTGATATTAAGAAATATCAAGGAAAAGTAATTGTTGCTTCCTGTTATTTTTGTTATTAGGGGTGGAGTTATGTTTATATGGCTATCTTCTTTTGGGTTTGTTAAAAGAAGATTATTTTCTTGCTATTTCTATGGTGTAGTTTCTCTCCTTGTGTTGGAGTTTTCCATATACTATTCTTTGTTGGGCTGGATTTGTGGAAAGTTATTGTATAAATTTATTTTTGTCATGGAATACCTTGGCTTCTCCATCTATGGTAATTGAGAGTTTTTCTAGGTATAGTAGCCTGGGCTGGCATTTGTGTTCTCTTAGGGCCTGTATGACATCTTCCCAGGATCTTCTAGCTTTCATAGTCTTTGGCGAGAAGTCTGGTATAATTCTGATAGGTCTGCCTTTATATGTTACTTGACCTTTTTCCCTTACTACTTTTAAAATTCTTTCTTTGTTTAGTGCATTTGGTGTTTTGATTATTATGTGACAGGAGGAATTTCTTTTCTGGTCCAGTCTATTTGGGGTTCTGTAGGCTTCTTGTATGTTTATGGGCATCTCTTTCTTTAGGTTATGGAAGTTTTCTTCTATAATGTTGCTGAAGATATTTGCTGGCCCATTACATTGGGAATCTTCACTCTCTTCTATACTTATTATCCTTAGGTTTGGTCTTCTCATTGTGTCCTGGATGTCCTGGATGTTTTAGGTTGGGAGATTTTTGCATTTTGAGTTTTCTTTGACTGTTGTATCACTGTTTTCTATGGTGTCTTCTGTCCCTGAGATTCTCTCTTCTATCTCTTGTATTCTGTTGGTAATGCTTGCATCTATGACTCCTGACCTCTTTCCTAGGTTTTCTAGCTCCAGAATTGTCTCCCTTTGTGATGTTTTTATTGTTTCTACTTCCATTTCTAGAACCTGGATGGTTTTGTTAAGTTCCTTCACCTGTTTGTTTGTGTTTTCCTATAATTCTTTAAGGAATTTTTGTGTTTCCCCTTTAAGAGCTTATAGCTGTTTACCTGTGTTCTGTACTTCTTTAAGGGAGTCATTTACAGTTATTTAGAGTTCTTAAAGTCCTGTGTCAGCATCATGAGAAGTGGTTTTAAATCCAAATCTTGCTTTTCCGGTGTGTTGTGGTGTCCACGACTTGCTGTTCTGGGAGAACTGGGTTCTGATGATGCCATGTAGCCTTGGTTTCTGTTGCTCAGGTTCTTCTGCTTGCCTTTAGCCACCTGTTAATCTCTGGTGTTAGATGTTCTTGCTGTCTCTGGCTTGAGCTTGTCTCTCCTGTGGGACTGTAAGTCTGTGTGAGCACTCCTGGGAGATCAGCTCTCCCCTGGCAGGACTGGTACACAGAGGGCTGTGGATCAGCCCCAGCTCCTGGGTGCAGATGGAGGCAGAGAGGATCTTGTTCCAGCTGCTCCACAGCTTCTGTGGCCTGTGTGCTCTTGGCTGGTCCTGCCTTAGACAATCACTGGAGAGAAAATCAGAACTTAACTCTTTATTACTGTTCAGTGCTTAAATAAGGGCTAATAACTATTATTGTTCTGTGCTTCAATAAGTGCTGAAAACCCAACTCTCCTTTTTGTGAAAATTTTATTAGATATTTTCTTTATTTACATTTCAAATGTTATTCCCATTCCTGGTTTCCCCTCCAAGAACCCCCTATTCCATCCCCTTTCCCCCTGCTTCCATGAGAATGTCCTCCAACCCACTTACTCATTCCCGTTTCCATGTCCTGGCATTTCCGTACACTGGGGCATTGAACTGTCACAGGACCAAGGGCCTCTCCTCCCACTGATGCCCAACAAGGCCATCCTCTGCTACATATGTGGCTGGAGCCATGAGTCCCTCCATGTGTACTCTTTGGTTGGTGCTTTAGTCCCTGGGAGCTCTGGGGTGTCTGCTTGGTTCATATTGTTGTTCCTCCCATGGGGCTACACACACCCCTTAAACTCCCTCAGTCCTTCCTCTGACTCCTCCATTGGGGACCCCATGCTCATTCCAATGGTTTGCTGTGAGCCTCCACCTCTGTATTTGTCAGGTTCTGGCAGAGCCTCTCTGGAGACAGCTATATCAGGCTCCTGTCAGCAAGCACTTACTTCTTGGCATTCACAACAGTATCTGGGTAAAATCTAACTCTTAGTGCTTAAATAAGAGCTGGAGAAACTTAACTTCTTATTTCTCTTATTATCTGTGCTTAAATAAGGCCTAATTTCTGGCTATTAACACATGCTGTTTAGCTGCAGGGGTATTAAGTAAAAGGATGTCTTGCTAGAGCTCCTTTCTCTGGCAAGTTAACCTTTCTGGTCAGGTGAAAGGCTTGGAGCTCATTAACTCTTTTTGAACCAGAGAGAAATGAGAGAAAAGGAAAGAAGTCACACAGACAACACACACACCCTGGGTGAAGCAGAAAGTGTTTGCACCAGCCTTTTTTTTTTTTTAAATTATTATTGCTTTTAGCTTCTTATATATGTTTTTGACAAAAAGTTCTCTGAATAAAAAAAGACTACCTCTTAGCTAAAATGTAACAAAAAAGGAGAGTTACAGAAAGGTATCAATAACAAGATCAAAGCAGTATTTCACAGTGTAAGCTCATTATAAGTTCCAAGAAACAGTTTTTACATGGCCTTGACTTATCACAGTGCACACCTGTGGCTTCATCCTTGGACCTGAACATTTTTCCTTGTTTCAAGACTATTTCTCATTTTAGTGTAATTATGAAAGCTCATTGTATTTCTTATTCTACATTCTTTACTTACTATTAGAAGTAGTGGACACATTCTGTTCTTGACTTTAACTTTATTCCATTTTTTTTTTTTAGCAAAACAACTAAAACAACCTCCTAAAGCTTTCTTTCTAAAATTAGTTCAATTAAATCAGGAAATCTAAAAATCATTAATTCATCTAGACAGCATTAATTCATGAAAGTTCATCTTCATGTTTATCTACAGGAAGCTTGCACAATAGGATGGGCTGATGTCCAAGAATTGTTAGACCATGTAATAGTGATAGAAGAGGCAGATTAATAACAAGAAGCAATCCTGGGATGAAGTCTCTAGGGGCCTTGCCTGTCAGAGCTCACACATTGCAGACCATGCAAAAATAATGGTGGGCCATTTTCAGGAAAGTCATTCACTAACATTTAGCCTTTCCCAGGTGGTTCCTGATAATATCCATGCTTTATCTGTAATATCCATGCTATATCTGTGTACTGGCTGGGTTTATGTGCCAACTTGACACAGGTTGGAGTTACCACAGAGAAGGGAGCTTCAGTTGGGGAAGTGCCTCCATGAGAGCCAGCTGTGGGGCATTTTCTCAATTAGTGATCAAGTGGGTAGGGCCCTTTGTGGGTGGTACCATCCCTGGGCTGGAAGTCTTGGGTTCTATAAGAGAGCAGGCTGAGCAAGCCAGGGGAAGCAAGCCAGTAAGGAACATCCCTCCATGGCTTCTGCATCTGCTCCTGCTTCCTGACCTACTTGAGTTCTAGTCCTGACTTCCTCTGGTGATCAACAGCAATGTGGAAGTAAGCTGAATAAACCCTTTCCTCCCCAACTTGCTTCTTGGTCATGATGTTTGTGCAGGAATAGAAACCCTGACTAAGACAATCTGTAATATCCATGCTATATCTGTAATATCTGTGCTACATCTGTAATATCCATGCTATATCTGTATAGGCCTGGGGTGGCCTCCTTTCTTTGGCTGGGAGTCTCAAAACCTAAGTCAAGTGTCTTAGTCAGGGTTTGTTTTCCTGCACAAAACATCATGACCAAGAAGCAAGATGGGGAGGAAAGGGTTTCTTCAGCTAACATTCCCACATTGCTGTTCATCACCAAAGGAAATCAGGACAGGAACTCACACAGGGCAGGAACCTGGAGGCAGGAACTGATGCAGAGGCCATGGGTGGGGGTGTTGCTTACTGGCTTGCTTCCCTTGGCTTACTCAACTTGCTTTCTTATAGAACCCAGGACTACCAGCCCAGGGATGGCACCTCCCACAATGGGCCCTCCCACTCATGATCTCTAATTGAGAAAATGCCTTACAGCTGAATCTCAGGGAGGCATTACCTTGGGGGAGGCTCCCTTCTCTGTGATAACTCCCAGCTTGTGTCAAGTTGACACACAAAACCAGCCAGTACATCAAGTAAAGAGTGAATGTCACCTTTTTATATGAGCTCTTATGACCTTGTAAGAATTCTGGCTCACTAAGCTATATCCCAGCAGGTGTTGATTTTCATTCTGCGGCAGGGAGAATTTCTGAGGTGCCTATACCTGTTTCCTGGCACTGGACATCCCATATGGGTCTTATAGGAAAGTTTGGGTAGCTTCTCAGCACTTCCAGAACCAAAAATCCAGAAAACATCAATAACAAAAAATGATCAGCAATGAGTAAAAAACAAATTTCCAGGTCTTCTCTGTCAAGTGGTGACACCAGGAAGCCATCTTCAGATGTGCTACGTGTTCCTTAGTGGCCTGCAGCTGGGTCTATTTTCTTGGGCATTTTAAACTATCATGCGTAGCTTCATGCAACTTTCAAGGGGATCAGAGTATCCTAAATGAATGCAAGTTCTGCATCTCAGAAGGGCTGTCTTAGGAAGGAATATGCTCTGTCATGAGTTCCAGTGAATGTAGGAGTGGCTGACTCCTGAACCACATTTCAAGAGGCTCAGTGAATAGCCCTGGCCCTGCCTTACCTGCCTGGCTCATGTTACCTCATCTTCTTACCATCCCACTCCATCTTTTCCATTCCTGATCCTGGTTCTGTGGGTCCTGCTAGGTCTTCGGATCAACTGTGTGGTTTCTAAGACACCTGCCCAGAACCCTGTACTTTCTGTTTTTGCATTCCTTTAGAGGACTCTCAAATAGCCCTTTCATCCCTTGTGTCTCTCATATGCTGAAACATAAGACAGAATCCAGAATCCATAAATGTAAAAGAAGAAAAGAGAATATATATATATATATATATATATATATATATATATATATATATATAGTGCATAGAGGTCCCTGACACAGGTTGAAGACACACTGTAGGGTTCTGTGTTTTGTGATGTGATGTGATGTGATGTGATGTGATGTGATGTGATGTGATGTGTGTGTGTGTGTGTGTGTGGTCTATGTGGGGGATAGAGGACAACTTTGAAGAGTTGGCTACTTGGGTTCCAGAGATTGAGCTCAGGTCATGAGGTTTGTGTAGCAGGCATGTTTACCCATTGAGACCTCTCTGGCCCCAGACTCCAGGATTCTGGAACATTCAGCACCCACATCCTTGGCCCAGCTCTTCCATATGTGGTTTCCCTGCTTCAGTCTTCACATGGCTTTGAGTTTTGATAATTCAAAAAATGAATCTCACAGAGACTTCCATCAAATTTGAACTAAAAAGAGGGCAATGGCTGTATGTAATGATAGTAAGAGGGAGTTAAACTACAAACACAAAGGTATGTGAACCCCCACCTGGAGAACACTTGCCATATATACAAGTCAAAAGCTCTGAAGGTCCCATTTCTACCCCCTAATGTTAGTCTCACTTCTGACTTGTAAATGGGGTATCCTCTGCCTCAGCTCTGTTCTGAATGGAAGACTGATGCATTTAGGGGATACTGTTCTTTTCTGTACAAGGGCTCTGAACTGGCATATCCGTTCCTTTGGATATTTGTTTATGTAGAAGCCAAGTTTCTATTTAACTTTGGCTCTGTGTGGACAAAGTAGATTTGAGGAAGGTTAGAAGGAGGAGGAGGGAAACTGTTTTCTAATATAAATATGTTCCTCTTTTGAATGTGTGTGTTGCTGCTTATAGATTTCTATTAAAATGTCATTTTCCAAATCGTGGTACACATTTTAATCCCAGCACTCAGGAGGATGAGGCAGAAAGGTCGGGAGTTTAAAGCAACCCTGAGCTGCATGGGAAGACTCTGTCTCAAAGAGCTAAGGGCTCATTGGTTGGTTGACTGTTGTTGGCATTAGATCAAGGTCCTGAATTCAATCTCTAGTAATGCACAAAAGGACTGAAAATCTTTTCCTCCTCCCTTCCAGAAGTCACTCTCCAGAAGCCAGAAGTCCTGAGGCCTTTCTGGACACAGGCCAGTGTTTACTGTGTGGATCAGGAATGACTACCAGACCAATTTCTCTCTTCCTGCCAAATAGGATTTTCTTTTCTGAGCACTTGGGTGCTAAATGACAACAGTGCCAAACCTTTATTTTAAACAAACAGTTCCAAAGTGTTATATAGGTTTCATTATAATAGAAAATCCAAATTACATAGGCTTCAGCCAGCCAGGGAATTGTGCTATAATCTCGGGGTAAGACCATTTCCTGTTTAGCTTTATGAGAGACCACTGTGCTGATGATGTTTCTATGCAGGCACCAACAAGAACCATCCCCCTTAGGCTTCGCTTTACATCCATAAGCTCC
This sequence comes from Montemys delectorum, assembly GCA_019843815.1. Classification (NCBI taxonomy): domain Eukaryota; kingdom Metazoa; phylum Chordata; class Mammalia; order Rodentia; family Muridae; genus Montemys; species Montemys delectorum. The sequence goes on along the minus strand of JADRCD010160362.1, from coordinate 701 downwards.
CTCAAGCCTTGCCTGGAGACTATCAATGAAAGCTTTAGATAGGTAGCAACCATTACCTGGAAATCAAAAGTCTGAAATTCCTCAAAACCTGAGACTTTTAGTGTCATGATGCCACAGTGGAAAATTCCAGCTGTGACTCATATGACGGCCATAGCCAAAATGCAGGGTCACTAGTATTTGATATTAAGTTACCCTTGCGGTATTGGGGATGCATGAGATATAAGTGAGTTTCATTCTTAGACTTAGTTTCTGTTAGGTTGAAGGAAACCCCCCAAGTCCTCCAAAAGGACAGGCCCACTGACTATGTCTAAGATGACAGCTTGAGCTCAGCTTTGGCTGGACACTGGCAGAAGAAAACAGAAGGATTGCTGGGGGATACTTTCAACATTCCTCAGGAACCTATGAAAGGTTTGTGTTTGCCAGGAAAAGCCACTTCTTTATCTCCCCCTCCTCTGGTGGATGAAGCATCTGGCTTCCTATCACAGGTATAATCGCACAGCCAATGTTACCCTCTAGACTCCTTTGGTCCCTATTTACATGCAGTTATTACACATCCCAAAGCCCACAAGAGCTTTCTGATCCCCTGCACTAGGCTAGCTCCCAGGCTATTCCAGTTTACATCTCACTTCCTGCTCCCTTATTAGGACAAGGTATTCCTCCCCCCCCCCCCCCCCCCCCCCCCCCTCCCCCCCCCCCCCCTT
>JADRCD010160360.1:21296-41454 GCA_019843815.1 Montemys delectorum | reverse complement strand
TTTCTGTGTAGTCCTGGCTGTCCTGGAACTCACTCTGTAGACCAGGCTGGCCTCGAACTCAGAAATCCACCTGCCTCTGCCTACAAAATGCTGGGATTAAAGGCGTGCGCCACCACCGCCCGGCTCCTCTCTGTTTCTTGACACTTGGGTTTCGCCATGTAGCTCAGGCTAATTTTCAATTTGCTGTACTCATGCCTCAGTTTCCTGAGTGCCAAGGTTGCAGGAGTTTGACACCTTGCTCAGCTTGCAGCTTGGGATGCTTTTCTCACCAGACATCCAAGTACTGAATGGCAAAGCCAAACCCCAGCTTGCTTGCGAACTGTCTAGCTTGATCAGGCTTGAGAGGAGACCTTGCCAGCTTTCCCAAGAAGGCTGCCTAGAGGTTAGAGGTAGAGGTGCTATAGAGAAGACATGTTGTCATCTCACAAGGTCCCCTTCCCATCTCTCTAATGCCAAAAGTCTCTTCACTGAGGCACAGGGAGAACTCCCCACCCCCACTCATGTGGAGAGAGAAGGGCAGGGGGATGTGTGGGAAGAGGGCTTTAGTTTTCTTTCCAAGTTGGAAGAAAATGGAGAGTTAGGCCAAGCATGACAGTGAACACACACAGGCACACACAGGGCACACACAAATAATTCTAGCACTAGTGGTGTGAGCAAATAGGTAGGTATATGTACTAGTATAACAAGAATTCTATTTTATTATGCTGATGGTCATCACATAAGATTCACACTCTAAATTCCTACTTACGATCCTATGCCTGTCTCCCCAAGGCTGCTCACCTGTGTGACGTGTCTTAGCTGAAGGTCAGGTCCACTCTCTTAGGAGTGTCTGTGATTCGAGGGTCAGGATCTTAGGTGGGAGACTCTCCAGCCACAAGGCAGATGAAGGTGGCTGGTTATCTTGATTGAGTAATGTCACAGGGGGTCTGGTTAGCAAGGGCAGCCTCAGATGCAGTGGTAAAGCTGTTTTCTGCAAGTCTAAAAGGCTCATCAGAATTGGGAAGGCAGGAGGATCAGAAATTCAAGCCAGGCAGTAGAGGCGCACGCCTTTAGTCCCAGCACTTGGGAGGCAGAGGCAGGCGGGATTTCTGAGTTCGAGGCCAGCCTGGTCTACAGAGTGAGTTCCAGGACAGCCAGAGCTATACAGAGAAATCCTGTCTCAAAAACAAAAAAACAAAACAAAACAAAACAAAAAAATTCAAGATCCTCCCTTGGCTACATTGTTTAGGGGCAACCTTGGCTACATGCAACCCTGTCTCAGAACAAAAAGGAAAGGAAAAATAGAACTCATTTACTTCAAGGGAGCCTTCCTTTATCCCTGCCTTCTCCTCCCCTTCCCCCTCTCCTTTTTCTGTAGTGCTAGGGATTGAACTCAGGGAGTCAGGCACATTCAGCAAGCCTTCTGTTCTGCTGATGACCTATACCTTCAGCTTCTTAATTTTTTTTCCTTTAATGTTTGCTGCATTGTGTGTGTGTGTGTGTCTGTGTGTGTGTGTGTCTGTGTGTCTGTGTGTGTGTGTGCAATAGCGAGCCTCTGGAGATCAAATGACAACACGTAGGAAGGAGCTGGTTCTCTGCTTCTTTGAAATGGGCCACAGGGATTAAATCCAAGATTGTTAGGCTCAGCAAGTGCAGTTACACACTGAGCCTTCCTCAGGAAGAGATGCTGCTGCTCCCGGGGCGGTTGGAGGGGCAGCTGTTAACCAGCGGGGAAGCTGCTCCTGACTGGGCCAGGCCTGACTGAGCTCATTTCTCTGAAGATCCTCATTTCTTTCTTGGCTTTATAGGGAGACAGACCCGGGATGCTAATACGAGTGATTTCTCAGCTCTAGTCCTCCGTGAGCCCATTTAGCTGATTTCCCAGTCTGTGAGGGGGTGGCTGAGCTCACAGTAAGAAATCTGCGGGTCAAAGCCTATTGTTTGTTTGTTTTGTTTTAGACAAGGTCTCCTGCTGCGGCTCTAGCTAGCCTGGGGACTCTTGCGGTTAAGGTTGACCTTAAATTCTCTTTAAAAGAAAATCATGAGTATATACGTGTGTCCGTACCACTGCCGATGACTACAGCGCAGCAGTCAGAGATTTCTGTCCTCCTAGCTGTACGCTATCCAATATGGGTGCTAGGAACAGAATTTCAAATGCTGAGCTGTTTCCCAGCCTTACCTAGCCTTGGACTTTTGATCTTATCACTTCCAACGCCCAAGGACAGGCATTACAGGTGTGGCGTACCACATCAGGCTCCCCAGGATACCTTTTCTTGTTGGTTGGGCCATCTCTGGCTGGTAATATGTGGGCTTCCTCTGCCTGCTGTCTCTGGTTCTCCAGACAGAACTCTTGAGACAGATTCTAAAATACAGGTGATATGTGGAGAGTTAGTGAATTTTAGCTCAAACTTGGGGTATTTAAGATATCATGGTAATATCTTAAAAATAGCACATATTTTTAATCCCAGCACTCAGGAGGCAGAGGCAAGTGGATCTCTGTGAATGCAAGGCCAGCCTGGTCTAGAGTGAGTTCCAAGAGCCCTTGAATCAAAACCAGAAACACCAAAACCAAAAGTTAGTACGGATGATTCTCTAAGACGCAGGAGGCAGGAAGCTGGGTTCAGATTAGCTGTCAAGCCTGCAGTCCCATCTCCAGGGCCACAGGACTCACAGCACCGGACGCAGCCTGTTTCAGGCTAGTTCTAAGAAGACTTGGGACTTCACACAAAGTTGCTATTAAGGTCTGTATGAGACTCCAGGGACCCTTAGGGCCAACCTGGTTCCGAAGCCAGTCACTAGGCAGCTAAGGGCTCGGAGGGCTATCTCTCGTCCGGGCCAGTGAGTCCATACATACGGAGCAATTACAATCCATAAAACAAGGTTGATGTTGAGAATGGACGGGGCCGCAGGGCAGCAGGCACTCTTGGGCTGTGGAGGAGAGTGCTCTCTAGGCCTTAGAGGCTGGCCTGTGGAGGAACTGGGTGTGGGGGGTTGTCGCCTGTCCCTGCCCCTCCCCCTCCCCCTCCGGAGGCCGAGCGCTCAGGGCAGACAGCAGATGCATGACAAAGGTGTGTGATAGCTCCGTCCTGGGGGCAGAGAAGATGGCTGGGGAGGGGTCCCTCTTGTCCTAACCTTCCTTAATCGGCCTGTGGGGAAGTTGGTGTGGGCCTCGTGAACTTGGCTGCTCCAGCTTCACTCCCTTTATTTAGGTCTTCCAACCAACCTATGGAAAGTTCCGCAATGAAAGTATAGAAATTGGGAGGTGAGCGTGTCTTAGAAGGGAGGAAAGGGAAGATTCACAGAGAGGGCCACGAGATGGCTCCTCAGCCACCAGGCAAGATGACTTGGACCTGTGTGGTAGAAGGAGGGGACCAACACACTTGCACTTGTGTGTTGGTACATACACACACTTAAAATAAAAGGCAATTTTTTTTTTCAAAGTCTCTCGGTGAATTTGGTGAGATTGATGAATACTCCTGTTGTAAATCCCAGTCTTCCCAGGTTTTGAGAGGCTGAGGCAGGAGAGTTGTCAGGAGTTCCAGGGCTGCCTGGTTTATAGAATAATGTTCTATCTCTAACTAACTGATGAAGACTACCCTCAGGGACCCCCTCCTTCACCAGGGCACCTAGAGCCACTGACCCTAGCCAACAGCTCAGGTGTGCTGGGCTCAGGCTCAGAACTCCATTCTGGCTGTGTACACTGTGGGGTGCTCTGGGCTTTCTGAGGCTGTGATTCACCCTGGGGCCTTCGTTTAGGGCATGGTGTAGGAGCAGACAGACAAACACCATCCCTTGCAGACAGGCACTCTGAGGGCTATTCTCTTGCAAAAATAACCCAGCACTAGGCCAGCAATGAGATCCTGGAGGATCCTCAGACTGGGCCCAGAAAGCCACTCTAGGAGAGTTCAGGGTAGGCTCTCTGCACCCCCTCCTCCTAATCCTCAGCCCTCCGCGTCTTTCCGCCAGCGGAGGACTGGGGGAGGGGTGGGTGATGAGGGGGTGAACACCGGAGTCCCATGAGGAAAGGAAGCAGGGTACCTCGGTCTGAGGCCCAGTCTTTGAGGGGAGGTAGTGAGCTGAGGGAAATCTTGTGTGAGGGGATTGGGGCTCAGGAGGGGGTTGGGGAGCAGGAAGTTGTCCCCAGGGGAGCCATCCAGGCCCATTCAAGGGCTGAGTACTTGTTTAGGGTTGGGGCTGCCCCCTCTGGGGACCAGGATTGTCCAGCCAAGGCCATTGTCCTGCCCCCTCCCCCCAGTCCCTCCTAGGCCCCTTTGAACCTACATTTCTCTCTACCCAGCTCCCACCCGTTGGGTTTCTCCACCCAGGAACTAGGCTGCGGATGGGGAGGTGGGGGGGAGGGACAACTGAGACCTCTTGAGGAGAGACAGGCCTAGGCCTTGCTTAACTGTGAGGGACAGAGCCTGGGCCTGAGTGCAGGTCTTATGGGGGTTGGGGGGAGCAGTTAGTGCCTAATTGGCTTGACATCTGCCAATCTAGGTTACACAGGTTGGATGACTGCGATTTGAACACGCAGAGCCAGCACTTCTCTGGGGTCTCTGGGGACATATCTGGTTGGGGATCGGGGTCCTGAGGTGTAGAACGTCTAAAGTCTGGAAGACTGGGGGTGTAGTGGCTGTCTTGTCCTGGCCCTGGACATAGGCTGAACTACTGGGTTCACCTGTATCTAGAACCTAAGATTCTGGACGGGTGGGTGAGCAAGAACTGAGGGATGGCCCCAGAAAAAGTTGTCACGCCAACATTCAATAGATGTTTTAAGGCTCTGGGGAGGATGGCTGGGTGGGCTGTAGGGAGAGACAGAGGGAGCAGCGCCCAAAGGCTTTGTGGTGCGATGGGGGATCCAAGCACCTGGTTCCCGAGGAATATGGAGAGGTGGAAGGGACAGAGTCGGCTCTGAGTTGTGCGGGGACCCAAGGCAGGGGTGAAAGGACCTTGACGGTTGAAAATGAAGACCCCCCCCACCTTGGGGTCCCGTCCTAAGGGTAGTCCCGTCCGGACGTCCCCAAACTCCGACTGGAAGACACAGGCAAAAACCGTTCGCCTCAGTTTCTCCCACCCCCACTGCTCTACTCCTCCACCCACCCAGGAGGCGGGGCCAGAGGTCAAGGCTAGAGGGTGGGATTGGGGAGGGAGAGGTGAAACAGTCCCTAGGTGAGCCGTCCTTCCATCAGGCCCCCGGCTCGGGGCGCCCACCTTCCCTATGGCTGGACACCTGGCTTCAGACTTCGCCTTCTCACCCCCACCAGGTGGGGGTGATGGGTCAGCAGGGCTGGAGGCGGGCTGGGTGGACCCTCGAACCTGGCTAAGCTTCCAAGGGCCTCCAGCTGGGCCTGGAATCGGACCAGGCTCAGAGGTATTGGGGATCTCCCCCTGTCCCCCGACATATGAGTTCTGTGGAGGGATGGCGTACTGTGGACCTCAGGTTGGACTGGGCCTAGTCCCCCAAGTTGGCGTGGAGACTTTGCAGCCTGAGGGCCAGGCAGGAGCACGAGTGGAGAGCAACTCAGAGGGAGCCTCCTCTGGGCCCTGTGCCGCCCGCCCCAGTGCTGTGAAGTTGGAGAAGGTTGAACCAAGTCCAGAGGAGGTAAGTGAGGGGGGCCATGGCTGGGCTGGCTGAGGCAGCAGTAAAGGGAATTGGGAACATACAGGATACCCTGCCAAAGGTGGTGGTGGCGGCTCCAGGCCTCCTGAGAAGCAGGACAAGGTTTGATCTAAAAGCCAGAATGGCAACAATCAGAAATCGGCCTGGCCTGTGTCCCACTTGCTTCATGCCATCACTGTCTGTACACCAGTGTTGGGTGAAATTCAGCTTTTTTTTTTCTTCAACCATATTAGCCCCTCTGGGGACTTGGATCTCTGTCGAACCCAGGACCTTGGCCTTAGGGTTAGGCATGGCTAGTGGGTAAAAATGCTGCTTATCCTGGAGTTATTGTTGAAAAGCTTGGGTGTGACTGGCTGCTGATAGGAGCTCCTGTTTGGGCAGTGTGTGGAGTCGGGCTCACCTCCAGTCGGGTTTTTGGCCTGTCGGCCCTCTACTTTAGCCTCAGATCCCATGAGTCATCTTTCCACGAGCAGACCCTTGTAGAGTGCCGGAGGTGCAGATGGGATCGATTTCAGCCTTACTTCCTTTCCTTGTAAACAAGAAACGGACACGCTCGGGTAGGAGAAGTTTATCTCCAGGCCATCTCTAGATCACTCTGTGAGTGCACAGGCTTTGCTGGTCTTCCGATGGCCTACAGCCAGCACTCTGAAGCAAGTGTTAGCAATTAGCTGTTAAGAACAAGGTGCGAGTGGATACACATGCCCGCCGGGAGTCCCGACGGCTTAGCGATTGTTGTGTCAGGAGTCCCCTCCTCCCTAAGGGCCAGCTTCTGTGTTATCTCACGTCCTTTTAGCCACCAGGAGTCCCCTAGGAAGGCATTAGTAGTTTATCTCATGTCTTAAATGGCCTTAATGAAGCAAGGGACTTGAACCTTAGCTAAGCTAATCCCAAATCCCCAAAATAGGATTTAGAAAAGCCAAAAAGACACAGCTGAGGGGCGATTACAAGTTTTGGTCTTTTGAGGAGCAGTTGGAGATGAGAGTCTGTTGTTTAAAGCCGAGAGAGTCCTTTTCCATTGACATTGCATCGAGGTGTGCCTCGCTGGCTGCTGCTCCTGTCTGTCCCCTGGTTGGCCAGTCTTCGTGGAGCACCTCAGTCCTGGACCTTTGCTCAAGCAACTTGCCCCTACTCCTCTTTGCCTTCAAGGCTCACTTGCATCCCCACAGATAGTCGACTACCTCCTTTTCTGTCTTCTATTAGAGATAGCATGAAAGGCCGACAGCCATGGGGGGGGGGGTCCAGTTCACACGCAGCAACAAAGCACACTCAACCAGCCATCCATTAGGCCACACCTGGTTCCAACCACCACTGTCTACTGGGAAGAAGGCCATTGTCTTAGCCACACCCTCAATTGCCTGTGCTGTTCTATTGCTCATACATCGATTGGTATTCCTGTCTTAACTTTGGGGGAAAAATTATTTATTTATTTTTTTTGTTGCGTGTGGATGCGTGTTACTGTGCACCTGTGGACGTCAGAGGCGGTCCTCTCCACCCTCCACATTCAGTTGGTCCGGCTAGCTCCAGATCCATGGTTTAAGAGGGAGTCAGATGATTTCCTTTGGTGAAGGCCTTGAGGCTTATCTGGCTCATCTACTATCGTCTTAGTTAGACTTATCACCTCCAGAAGCTTCTAGCCTGCTGCTTTGCCTTTCTCTGTAGCACTCCAGTGTGGCATGGGCTTCCTCACACGCTGGAATGTCAGCTCTCGGGGCCTGGACGGATATTTGTCTACTTTGTGTAGTGTGTGGTTTCTAGGTGTTCTTTAGAGCTGAACAGAGGGACGGATCCTATTACCCCAGGGCTTGAGAGACTGAGGCAGGAGAGCTACCCAGTGAGTTCCTGTTTCAGTATCTCCACTTGTCCTGTGTCATACTTTGGGACTTTCAAAGCAAGCAAGCTCAGTGAGGGTGTTGAGTTTAGAATCAATGGACCCGATGCTCTTTATTTCTCTAGTTCCCCTGTTTTGAGCCAGGGACTATCATCCTGTCTCTGTTTCTTGAATACAGGGATTACATCCCCGTTCTACCATGTCTGGTCATTTCTGTAGCCTTAAAACTTTTTCTTTCTTACTTTTTTTTTTAAAGATTTATTTCATTTATTTTATGTGTATGAGTACACTGTAGCTGTAACAGATGGCTGTGAGCCATCATGTGTGTGGCTGCTGACGCTTGCTCCAACCCCGCTCGCTCCGGTGTAATTCACTGTAGCTGTCTTCAGACTCACCAGAAGAGGGCGTCAGATATCATTAGAGGTGGTTGTGAGCCACCATGTAGTTGCTGGGATCCGAACTCAGGACCTTTGGAAGAGCAGTCAGTGCTCTTACCCGCCGAGCCATCTCACCAGCCCGCCTTAGAACTTCTTAAGATTGGGGTGACATTTTGTCTCGTCAATGGGGCAGTTTTGAGTAATCTGTGAGCAGATAGGAACTTGCTGGGATAGTGCACAGGTGTGTCGGAGTGCACGGAACCCTGGGTCGTGTGGTAGGGTAGGTGGCCAGGTTCTGGGGAAAAAGAGTTGTCCGTGTCACTTAGGGGTAGAGTGAATGATATTTATGTAATCAGACTATTTATATACTGGGCAGCCTGGGAGGCTGGGATCCTTTCATGGGGCACCCTAGGGGTCCCAGTGGTGCCTACCCCCCCCCCCCCGCCCCCCATAGCTGGTGGGACTCTCACAGGTCTGCCTGTCTCACTAGTCCCAGGACATTAAAGCCCTGCAGAAGGAGCTCGAGCAGTTTGCCAAGCTGCTGAAGCAGAAGAGGATCACCTTGGGGTACACCCAGGCCGACGTGGGGCTCACCCTGGGCGTTCTCTTCGGTGGGTCTCCCTCCGGCGTGTTCTGATCTCACAGCTCTTAGTGTAGGTACAAGGGGGTGGGGCATTTTACGAGCTGCCTCTCCTCCACAGGTGAGGGAGAGAGGATTAGACACTTGTAGCTTGGACTGTGAGAGGTGGGGGCTTGGGCCCTCTTCTGTGCTACCTCACTCTCCCTGTTTGACCCGCCTCTCAGGAAAGGTGTTCAGCCAGACAACCATTTGCCGCTTTGAGGCCCTGCAGCTCAGCCTCAAGAACATGTGTAAGCTGCGGCCCCTGCTGGAGAAGTGGGTGGAGGAAGCCGACAACAATGAGAACCTTCAGGAGGTGAGGGGGTGGGAGGGTGTTGCCAGGCACAGTCCCATCTGCTGCTTCTATACCTGCCTTAAGACTCTTCCCTCTCCAACCAGGGCTAGCATGGCCAGTTCTGTGTCTTGGGTTTTTCTTTATTCTAGTGCTGAGAACTGGAATCCAAGGCTAATCAGGTTCTCTGCTTCTGAGTTATCCTCATCCCTGACTAGCCCGCGGTCCCTCCCCCAAACCCCATCTAATGCTGGGAAAGGCTTAGTCCAGGTCTATCCCAGCCCTTCCAGAACCCCTTTCAATAACCCCTGGCTCTGGGGCCACATCCAGTCAACACTCTCTTAGCACGATCCCTTGGCGGTTTGTTCCCCATTGTGGGGCTGTTGCCCAGCCAAATCCTAAACTTGGTCTTGCCACTCCCATCTTCCCCTGCCCAGATATGCAAATCGGAGACCCTGGTGCAGGCCCGGAAGAGAAAGCGGACAAGCATCGAGAACCGTGTGAGGTGGAGCCTGGAGAACATGTTTCTGAAGTGCCCGAAACCTTCGCTGCAGCAGATCACTAGCATCGCCAAGCAGCTTGGGCTGGAGAAGGATGTGAGTACCGGGTACCCGGAAGTCTCCCTGCTCTCATTCCTTCTCCCCCCACCGCTGACTGAGGCATCCCTGAGCTTATGATCTGACCGTCCATCTCTGTGCCCATCCTAGGTGGTTCGAGTATGGTTCTGTAACCGGCGCCAAAAGGGCAAAAGATCAAGCATTGAGTACACCCAACGAGAAGAGTACGAGGCTACGGGGACGCCTTTCCCAGGGGGGGCTGTATCCTTTCCTCTACCCCCAGGCCCCCACTTTGGTGCCCCAGGCTATGGGAGCCCCCACTTCACCACACTCTACTCAGTCCCTTTTCCTGAGGGCGAGGCCTTTCCCTCTGTTCCCGTCACTGCTCTGGGCTCACCCATGCATTCAAACTGAGGCACCAGCCCTCCCTGGGGATGTAGTGAGCCAAGGCTAGGAAGGGAGGTTGACAAAGAGAACCTGGAGCTTTGGGGTTAAATTCTTTTACTGAGGAGGGATTAAAAGCACAACAAGGGTGGGGGGTGGGATAAGAAGTTCAGTGATGCTGTTGATCGGAGCCTGTCCATCATTCATCATTTTGTTCTTAAATAAAGACTGGGACACAAAGTAGATAACTGAATTTTGTTTTCCTTCAGTTCCTAGAGAGCCTGCAGTTGGAAAAAGCCAGTAATGGATTCGTAAACCCAAGTGGTCTTCAAAACAGGCCCCATGAAACTGTTGGAGTTACAAAATGCCCAAGCGATAATTGGGGTTGGAGCCCAACCTATAGAGGAAGGCATTACACACTGGCCTTCCATAGCCACTGTCCGGCAGCCGCCGCCTTTCTCCTCTTGTCCCTCTGGAAGTTTTAGTGCGCTTACACTAAGAAAACCAAGTCTTTTTTAAGATTTATTTCTTTTATTTATATGGGTACACTGTAGCTGTCACACACACCAAAAGATGGCTCCCTTTTCAGATGGTTGTGAGCCACCATGTGGTTGCTGAGACTTGAACTCAGGACCTCTGGAAGAACAGTCAGTGCTCTTAACCGCTGAGCCATCTCTCCAGACCCCAAAACCAAGTCTTTGGAAAACCTTTTTTCCTTTTCCTTCAAGATGAGTTCTGTGTAGCCCTGGCTGGCTAGGCTGGCCTCAGATCAGTCTGCCTCTGTCTCCCCAGTGCTGAGATTAAAGGCCTGGGCCGCCACTCCAGGCTAAATTGTTATCCTTCTAGCTGATGGCCGCCTTTTGGGAGTAGCATCTGCATATACATGTCTACAATGCCAGGATAGGTCAAAGGCATGAGTTCTCCTGGAACTGGATTTATAGCAAGTTGGGAGCAGCCATGCAGGTTCTGGGAGCCAAACCTCTGTAAGAATAGCCATTAGTTTTTTGTTGTTTGTTTTAAGACATTTCTCTGTGTAGCCCTGGCTATCCTGGAACTCTGAAGGCCAAGCTGGCCTTGAATTCAGATCCAGCCTATCCCTGCTTTCCAAGTGCTGAAATTAAGGTCATGCACCGCCACAGGCCAGCTAGCCATTGCTTTTAACTGCTGAACCACTCTCTTCACCCAAAGCCAATTTTTTTGTTTGTTTAAATGTTATTTTGCATATATGAGTACTGTATCTGTCTTCAGACACACCAGAAGAGGGCATTGGATCCCATTACAGATGGTTGTGAGCCACCATGTGGTTGCTGGGAATTGAACTCAGGGCTTCTGGCCAAGCAGTCAGTGCTTTTAACCAGTGAGCCATCTCTCTAGCCCCCAAAGCTAAGTCTTGAAGCATTTTTGCTGCATGCCAGCCCCACCGGAACTCCCCTCCCCCTTTTGTGATAGCAACTCATGTAGACCAAGCTGGTCTGTACACAGTATGTACATGTTTATGTGTGAAGACTGTCACAATGTGAGGGAAACCTGTAAAAAGTTGGTTCTTGCTGAGCAGTGGAGGCACACACCTTTAATCCCAGCACTTGGGAGGCAGAGATAGGCGGATTTCTGAGTTCCAGGCCAGCCTGGTCTACAGAGTGAGTTCCAGGACAGCCAGGGCTACACAGAGAAACCCTGTCTCGGAAAAGAAAGAAAAATGGTTCTCTCTAATGACATGGGTCCTGTGGACCGAGTCCAGGTCGTCAGGCTTGGCAGCAAGTGCCTTTATTCATGGAGTCCTCTCATGCCCAGCCCCATGCTTTCTTGACACCAAAGTCCACTTGGTTTCCACAAATCCCTGTGCTGTGGAGAATTCAATCTCCAGACCTCACCAATTCCAGCCTTCCCGTTCTTTGAAAAGCAGACTTAGACTCAGCGAATAACCCCACGTAGGTGAAGCAGTTTATTCTTTATTTGGGGGGGGGGAAAGGCAAAGCTCTGAAAAGCTAGTCGCAGAGACTCAGTGGTAGTGCTAGCTAGCCATGACAGGAGGAAGCCTTGGGGCTGTGCCCTCGGTCCTTCAGGGGGCTTCAGCTGATGCCATTGAAGACCATTAATAGGGCTAGAGGGAGTTGCTTGGTGGCAGAGCACTTGCCTGGTATGCTGGCTTCAGCAAAATAAAAAGACATTATACCTTCTAGGGATGGTTTCTGTGATTGGTGCTCTAACTACAGAGAGCCTGGCATCCACGGAAACAAGGCTCTCTTCCTTGTGACTGGGCTTGTAGCTCACTGGTAACTTGGAGGCTGCAAGGTCCTTGGCAGGAAACCATCCGTTCTCTCACTTCAGCCGTAAGCATTCCAGCCTTGAGTCAGTCTCTAGCAACGGCCTTTCCCCGTGGTCATTCCCTTTGGAGAAAGACATTTCTCAAAGTCCACAGTTACTTTTGAATGAGTGTTTTGCATTCTTTCTCTCTCTCTCTCTCTCTCTCTTTTCTCTCTGTGTGTGTGTGTGTGTGTGTCTCTCACACATGCCCAGCCCTAGGAGCCATTCTTTTTACTATGTTTGAGTGCTCTGCCTGGATGTACACCTGCAGGCCAGAAGAGGGCGTCAGATCCCTTTTAGAGATGGTCACAAGCCACCATGTGGTTGCTGGGAATTAAACTCAGGACCTCTGGCTTCTGGCCAGTGAGTGCCCTTAGCTGCTGAGCCATCTCTCCAGCCCACAGAATCCATTCTTACACTGTCTAACCCTGAGCTGAAAGAGCCACATCTGTGTCCTGACTGCCAATATGGCACCCTGGATGCTACGGCCAGTGCAGGCCATTTGGTACCAGATGTCACAGCCATCCCACCAAACCCAAGCTATTCTCTTCTAGCAGCAAGAGGCTGGACAGAGCTCCCCACCCCAAGGGTGTTCCCGAGAAAGTCTGGGTAACTTGCCTAGACTTTGCCTCTGGGTAACTGCTAGACCTAGCCAGAACTGGAGGCTAAAGGGCTGGGATGTAGGAACTTAAGAGATGTTACGTAGAGCATATGGGTAGCACACGAGATGCTTGGCTTTGGACGTGAGCTGCTGACACTTTCAACCCAGCACAGTTTCCATTCTGAATGCTCTATCCTTGCTACTATTTACACAAGGGATCTGAGGCTAGCCTGGATTGCACAGTGAGACCTTATATGGGGGGGGGGGGGGGGCAGTGATGGCTCATGCCTTTAATCCCAGCACTTGGGAGGCAGAGGCAGGCGGATTTCTGAGTTCGAGGCCAGCCTGGTCTACAGAGTGAGCTCCAGGACAGCCAGGGCTACAGAGAGACCCTGTCTCAAAAAAACAAAAACCAAAAAAAAAGATGTGGATATCTCTTCCAGAGAGGATCTGGGTTTGAACCCCAGTACCTACCTAGTGACTAGCAACTATCCCTCCAGCTCCAGAGAACCCAGGGCCGCCTTGTGGCTTCTGCTGGTATTGCATGCAAGTCGTACACAATCATGCAGGCAAACCAGAGCAGCCTGGAGTTGACCTGCTCTCCAGTTTTGAGTTTTGAGACCGAGCATTCGTATGGTTTTTTTTTTTTACGTACACTGCTGGGACTCCAAACCCGGACAAGCCAGGCAGTGTGTGAATGCTCTTCTAGTCAGACATCTCTTTGTTCCCTATCCCCCAGATTGCTCTGTATACTTTAGTCCTAACCATTGCTACTACATAGTGGCTTATCATGCACCTATCGGTGAAAGTTGACCTGGGTGTATGCTGTGTCTGTGCGCCCCTCTTCCCTGCCTTCTAAGACCTCACAGTCTGAGGCCATTCGGGAGTCTAGGATTCGAGGTGCTGAAAGGTTGTTAACTGGAGACCCCCACTTACCCACTGGATATCAAGGCGGCAGCTTTCTCCACACGGAGCTTCTTCCTGGGCTCCGTCAGGACTGACAGGGGGCCCGGGGAAACCTCGCTCTCGTCATCTAATTCTGCCAACACTCTATGAGCCGATTTCCTCCGGTTTCTTGTGGGTGGGGCAGGCGAAGCTCCCACTTCCCCAGGCCGAGTGGGAACAGCCAGGCTCTGTGGCCTGCCACCACCTCTGGAGAAGGTGAGAGGCTGGGGTTGGAGCTTACTGAGGCTGCCGATGGAATTGAGTATCAGTGTGGCCTTCGGGGCAGAGGAGAGGGTGCTGAGTGGTCTCTGAGGTGCCCCTTGCGGGGGCAGCATAGGCTGGAAACCACCCCTGGCGTCTCCCTTCGACCGAGGGACGGTTATAGCCGCAAAGTCCTGAGGTTTGACACGGACTTGTTGGAACATGAAGTAGAACTCCGAGGAGTTGGTTCCTGCTTGCCCTTCGGGGCCAAAGGTCAGAAGGTCACCATCACTCAGCTCCAGTCTGTGGCCTCTTGGGAGTCGGACGTTATTGACCAAAGTCCCTGTTGATGGTGAAAAAGACACAAGGCAAATGACAAGAACAGGGACTGGCTTCTAGTCAGAAGTACCATGATCTGGCCACTCGATTTTTAGGGGAACAACAGGGTTAAGCATTAAACTCAAAACCCCACATGTAAGCTTTGTTGGCTAGGAACAAGCTTATTTTTCTCAACGACAATGGTGGGGGGGCTTCTTTTGTTTGCTTAGCTTTTGCTTAAACACATCTACCGATAAACAGCGTATTTCTTTTTCTTCCTAAGACAGAGTCTCAGAACTCACGATCCTCCTGCCTCAGTTCTGAAGTGCTGAGATCACAAGAGTACGCCACCATACTTGGCCTCTTGCTGTCCTTCTTAGCCTCTTTGTGTCTCCTTTCCCTTGGCTGCAAACGGTATCCATCTGCATGTAACACAGAGTAGGGCCTAGCCTATACTGTTGCCTGTTGGGGACTGATGTCCACGACTCCTCGGGTCAGGCTTCTTCAAACCTTGAGTTTGACCTAGGAAGCTAAGAACTGAAGATGGAATACCGAACTGTAAACCCTAGCCTTTGTGGGCTGCCTTGGGTTGGGACAGAATGGTTGGTCACTGGAACACTCATAACTGCCTTAATGGGAACAAGGTGCTCTAGCAAACACAGAACCATCAGATCTGAGCTTAATACTAGAATGCAGAATTTGATGACAGCCAGCCCGTCCCTCTTAGGTACGGTGTAAGCGAAACCAGACAAGCAGGTTTAGTCCTGTGAAGAGCTGACAGAATCATGAGCAGACAAGACAGGACCGTAACTGCTCACCAGAGGCTCCCCTGACTCGTGCCTGTCTGGGGCTGTCTGCTCACTGCTTACCTTGGCTGCTATGGTCCTCCAGGCTCACCCTCCAGTCGTCCCCTTGGAGTTCAGCATGCAGCTCTGCATGGACCCCAGAGATGAGGCCGGGCTCCTGCTGGGGCCGCAGGGCCACATCACACAGGTCGGCCCTGCAGCCCAATCGATAGGTGCAGCCAGACTTGGATGGGGGGTGGAATGTGTAGAGGTCCCCGCCCCTGCCGCCCCCTATGCGCAGCAGCTGGAAACAGGGCAGCATGGGGGGTGCCCCCTCTGCACCACTTCGCCCAATTCAGCAGTCCATTCCCTCTCCTACTCCTGGGTCAGGCACCGTGGGCTTCAAGTCAGTTCTCTCCGACGTCAACGGCTAAGTGTTGTGCGTAATGCCAACTTAAGAAGCGCAGGTTCAGAGCGCCAGAGGCTGTCAAAGATGAAGTTTAAAAAGCAATTCCAGGAAAATCCTGAAGGGATGCAAAGCCAAGAAGACGTCTGGTGGCACCTCAGTGAAGCCGGATCCTCAGGCCGCTCAACATCCGGGAGTCTTTGACAATCTGTGCAAGGCAAACATGCAGAAGGGGGTGAAGGGGTCCTGCTACACAAACGTGCGTGCGACACGAGTCTTCTCCTCCCTCAGCGTGACCTGGAGCCAGGGAGTTTATGGGCAAACTTCCTAATCCATGTAAAGCACCCCTTCCATCCCCCACCCCGCTCTTCGGGTCAGTTCCCCTAAGAGAAGTGAACCCGCTGTCACCCACCAAGGGCTGCGCAGACAGGTCCCTAATTCTGTAACAAAGATCTCACCCCTTTCCTTTTTCTCGCTCGCGGGGTAAACTGGGGAAGAAAGGGACTCCGCACCCTGCGCCCCGCGCTCCCGCCGAGGTTTGACAGCCAAGGAAGCCGCCCCGAGGGCGCGGCTTGGGCGCGCGCGCGCGCGCGCAGACTCCTCCTTCGGAATTCCCGGGTCGGACTTCGCGCCCGCGAGCCCGCCCTCCCCCGCCGACTGCTTCTGATTGGCCGGCTGAGTTGCACCCCTCCTCTCTATTGGTCGATGCGCGGGGAGGAGGTGCCCATCTCCCGCCCTTCGCCACTTCTGATTGGCCGGCACGTTTTCCCGGGTTCCCGGGGCGGGGAGGGGCCGTCAGGGCGCGGAGAGAGTCCGGGGCGTCAGGGTGCCGGCCTGCACCTTTCTTCTTGCTACTTCCGGTAGGGGGAAATGGTGCGGTAGAGCAGCCCGCCAACCCGCCGCCTCGCGCATGCGTGATCTGGGTGTGGCGTCTGGACCCGGAGCTAGGTGTAAGGGGCGTGGCAAGAGGGCGGATCTCGCGCTGGGTAAGGGGCGTTCGGGGAGAGTCAGTTGGGGGCGGAAAAGGAGTCTGAGAGGGGGTACAAGGGGGGCGGAGGGGGTCCACGGGGCAAGAGGGGGTCCACAGGGCAAGAGGGGTGCAGGAGCCGGGCGAAAAGACAGATGGGGAGGTCAAGACATCCTCAGAGTTGAGGGTCCTGGCGGGGATGCGCCAGGGGTGTGTGCGGGAGAGGAGAGGAGGAGACAGGACAGGGGGCGACCAAGATAATTAATTCCATCGAAAAAAGACGCAGAGTAGGACTAGGAAGAGAAGTGGGGTAGGGATCTCGGGGATTGAGTGAAAAAACAAAAACAAAACCTTGAATTCTGATGGAAGTGGGGGCAAGAAGATGCTGTAGGACTCCGGAGAGAGGTGCCTCGGGAATGGAAGCCGAGGGGATAGAGAGCGACTGAGGCCGGTTACAGAGAAGCACAGATGAGTTGGCAGGAAGCTGGCTTCCCAGCAACGGGCTCCAGGCTGCTCGGATTCCTCGGGGATCCTAGGGAAGCCGCTTAACCCTACATGTGGCCTCATTCTTCTGGGGCCAGGCCTTGGGCTACCTCTTTAATAGGAAATGACCCAGAAATCATGGCTCGATGGTGCCTAGAGGGGCTTCCCAACGGCCCTACCATTCCATGGCGAGGACTGTGGAGAGTGGGCTCCCTATACTGTGTACAGAGAGTCCTGCGCTGCAGGGAACATAGACACTTAAGGAGGAAGGTAAAGGCACCACCCAGAATCCTGTAAGTAGAAGGAAGCCCCGTCTCAGTAAACTTACCTTAGGGTTGTTGCCTGGTTCACTCTGTCAGGAGCAGGGTTGGGACGAGCAAGTGGTTTGGTTATGGTCCGTCTACTTAGGGAAGTAGGAAAAGAGAAGCTTACAGCCCGATAGACCTGTCAGTAACTTAAGGATTATGACTTTGTTGTTATGGGGCTTTCTCTTTGGAAGGTGGCCTGAAAATTGAATTGGAGTATCCTTGTTTCTCCTGCTGTCCAGGGGAACATAGGTGACTGGAGACGAGAGCTAGAGGATTCATATAACAGGGAGATGTTACCACCATCAGGTCAGTGAGACTAGTCAAGGAGACCAGGATCTTCTCCCTCCCCCCTGCCCTCTCCCCCTCCCCTCGCCCTCTTCCCCCTTCCCGCTCCCATCTCAGAAACTGACAATCTTTACTCTTGCGACCCCTCAGGTTTTGCTGGGCTGGTTCCTCCCTCCCACTTCCAAGCCCGGCCCCTTCCAACTCTGCCAAGAATGGCCCCGACCTGGGCTGCAAACGTTCCCTTGGTCCAGTCTCGGGCCAGCCAGGATGTCTTAGAGAGCCGGCTAGATGCTCAGAGGTCGACAGTGACCATGTGGGGACAGGATCTCTGTGGAGAGGAGCAGGGGCCAGGGCGCAGAGGCAGGTAGGGATCTGTCAGCCGCCTCTTCCTCAGACCCACTCATGGTTCTTCATACCACAGTGCCTTCGTTTCAGCCCCTGGTTCCGTAACGTGTGTGGCTTTCTGTAGGCCATTGTTGGCACCTACGACACATAGGCCACATGCACTGGGGGATAACGAAAAGAGATGTTTGGACTTAAATTCTCGACTAAATAAGGAGTGTAGATGTCTTAAGGGAGGGGATAAGTTGTGCAGAAGATGTTTTTAAGCAAAACGGCATGCAGCTTAGACATGCTGACCCAGTTCTTCAGAGGCATACTGGCTCCTTTTGGAGTAGTTAAACAGGCCTTTTTAGGAATATGCAATATGCAACTGGAGCTCACTCTGCTCTGTGAATGTGTGTTGTAAGACTTTCATTTATTTTTAATTTTTTTAAGGATTTATTTATTTAGTATATATAATATATATAGTGTTCTGCCTACATGTATGCCAGTGTACCAAAAGAGGGCACCAGACCTCATTATACATTATACATGTGGTTGCTGGGAGTTGAACCCAGGACCTCTGAAGGAGCAGTCAGTGCTCCTAACCTCTGCTTCATCTCTCCAGCCCCAAGATTTTTATTTTTGACTGTCTTTAATCCCAGCACTAGAGAGTCAGAGGTTGGCAGGTCTCTTAGTTCAAGGCCCTACCCTGGTTCTAGAGATTGAGTTTCAGGACAGTTGGGGCTACGTAGAGAAAAACTTGCCCAGAAACAACCACAGCAAAGTCTTTATGTGTGTATGACTGCGAGAGCATTCATACTGGGAGGCCAGAAGAGGGCAAAGGGTCCTCTGTGCACTCTCAGCCCCCTACCCCCACCCGTCTCTCCAGCCCCTGTGGATGTCGCCTCTGTGTGAATGAGAATGCTGTGCCTCCCCCTCCCCCCCCCCCTGTACTGGAGTGTGTCACTCTGTCAGAGGGGGATGTCAAATTGTAAAGATCCATGGCCTACGGCTAGAGGAAATCCTGCCATTCTCGGGGATGGAGCTGCCTCAGGAGCCTCCACATAACAAGTTCAGATGTGCACAACACTGAGTCTTTTGTAAACGGACTGCCCTCAGACTCCCCGTGCAGTGTGCCAAACACTCGTCGAAAGCCCCCACCGAAAGAGCAGGGTGCAGCAGTGTGTGCCTGCAATCCCAGTTACAACTGGGAAAGAAGCTTAGAGAAGACAGACACCACCATGCTGACGCAAGGTCAGGGAAGGCCCCTGACAACTGAGAGATCAGGAAGGGAAGCCGAAGGAAGACACTGCCAGGAAGCATGAGTGACTCTGTCTTTAGTTTTTTTGTTTGTTTGTTTGCATTTATATACTTACTTCTCATGTAGATTTGCTCGTTCACACTTGCATGCTCTGGTGCATAGATGGAAGAGTTGGGGGGGGGGGGAGGATCCCAAATTCAGGGCCAGCTTCTGCTGTGTACTGGGTCAGCCTGGGCTACATGAGACTCTGTCTCAAATAAAGTAATATGAAACAACAAAAGTGCCTGTAAAAAAAGGAAAAAAATCACTTGGCCCTGCCACCATCTTGGTAGCAGAAGCTCAGTGCCCCCCGCCCCACCCCTGTTATACCCCACCCCTTCCTTTGCCTTCACCTAGAATTCAGACATCCTTGCACTCAAAACTCGAAGCCCTCTGAAGTGCTTGTTTGATGTTTAACCCATCTACCTGCTTATGCATGGACCTCTGGAGAGATGGTGTTGCTCACCAATCTTACTAGCCCTTAGGTTGTCCGAGCGCAGAAAGTGGACAACCTCATGTGCTTAGTAGGGACGTGATGGATGATGGTGTGGTAGATGCATCGATCCTCCTTTCCTCAGCTTTAGCCCCTTGCTTCTACCCCTCAAGCAGCTCACCTGTGCCCACCTACCTGCCTTTGAAGGTCTCTGGAGCTGGGGGTCTCCGGTGCCCTGAGCCAGCAGGCGGAGCTGATCTCTCGGCAGCTCCAAGAGCTGCGGCGGCTGGAGGAGGAAGTCCGGTCCCTCCGGGAGACCTCCCTGCAGCAGAAGATGCGATTAGAGACTCAGGCCATGGAGCTGGATGCTCTTGCAGTGGCAGAGAAGGCCGGGCAAGCTGAGGCGGAGGGCCTGCGCACAGCCTTGGCCGGAGCTGAAGTGGTTCGGAAGAACCTGGAAGAGGCGAAGCAGAGGGAGCTGGAGGAGATTCAGAGTCTGCACCAAGAGCAGGTGAACACGGGGGTCAGAGGGGCTTAGAAGCGTTTCAGGGCACACTATCCAGTAAATTGCAAGGAGCCTCAGGAGCAGCAGGCCCGTGGGGGTCGGGGAGAACTTGGGTATTTGGTTTCCCTCAGGCTGCACCCGTTACTTGGGAGTCAGGTGAGCTCGAAACCTTCAAAACCCTCAGAAGTAGTATTTCTCCATATTCTGTGCCAAATACTCTTCTGGGAACGTGGTGGAGGGAGGGATCGGGGTTGAGGGGGAGGAGGGATGGGGGAGGGAGGGGATCGGGGTTGAGGGAGGGAAGGATGGGGGAGGGAGGGGATCAGGGTTGGGGGGG
>JADRCD010160360.1:3064-21196 GCA_019843815.1 Montemys delectorum | reverse complement strand
GGGAGGGATCGGGGTTGAGGGTGAGGAGGGATGGGGGAGGGAGGGGATCAGGGTTGAGGGGGAGAGGGATCCGGGTTGAGGGGAGGGAGGGGAGGGGTGGGGCTGGGGCAGTGATATGGGCCCCAGGGAAGACTCTGAAAGGTAGATTTTTTCAGTCAGGTTACCCAGTGCTTCTCTTTGCTGTCCTTGAGGTAGGAGCTAGCTGGGGAATTCAAGTCTCTGCTCCCATGGATGGAGCCAACAACCTAGCAGGAGACACACAGCTATAGCCAGTTGCAACTGGGAAAGTTCTGGGACAGAGAGGGCCACCCCGGGGTGATGGAGAGCTCAGGAAGAGAGGCCTTAAGATGAGTATCTTCTTCTTTTTTTTTTTTTTAAGATTTATTTATTATTATAAATAAGTACACTGTAGCTGTCTTCATACTCACCAGAAGAGGGCATCAGATCTCATTACGGTTGGTTGCTCTTACCCGATGAGCCATCTCACCAGCCCCAATGTCTTCTTTAGAGTATTGGAGGAGGGACAACCTTGCTGCCTGTGAGTTACCCATAGGAAGGTTCTCTGAATCTGTCACTTGACTAAGCAAGAGCCCCTGCTCTGGTGTTTGATAACCTGTATTATTGGTACCATGTTCAGAAGTCAGCCCTAGACAGACATTGTGAGCGAGATGGACTGCTGGTATGTCAAAAGATGACAAATAGAGGGGCTGGAGAGATGGCTCAGTGGTTAAGAACATTGTCTGCTCGTCCAGAGGTCCTGAGTTCAAATCCCAGCAACCGTATCTGTAATGGGATCTGATGCCCCTTTCGCTACAGTATACTCATATACATAAGATAAATAATAATAAGTAATTTTTTTTTCTTTTTGTTTTTTTCGAGACAGGGTGTATAGCCCAGGCTGTCCTGGAACTCACTCTGTAGACCAGGCTGGCCTCGAACTCAGAAGTCCACCTGCCTCTGCCTCCCAAGTGCTGGGATTAAAGGTGTGCACCACCACCGCCCGGCCCAATAAATAATTCTTTAAAAAAAAAAAAAGAGAGAAGTAGCCACTGACAGGTTCTGAGTAACCGAGGACATTGCTCAGTGGCAGAGTGTGCCTGCCTGTCCTGCACAAGGCTACAGGTTCAGCCCCTGTGTCACCAGAAAAGAAGGGTTTTTTTGCTTTTTAACTTGTTGTTGAGACTGGGTCTCCCTATGCAGCTCTGGCTGGCCTTGGCTCTTGCTTCTGCCTCCCAAGTGCTGGGATCAAAGGTGCGAGCCACCACGCCGCTGAGCTTCAGAAAAGAAAGGGAAATAGCACAATCAGATTCGTATTTTACGGCCCTTCCCTTCCCAGAGCATCCTCATGATCACACAGAAGTAGGGTCCAACTGGCTGCTAGAGCTCAGAAAGCTGCAGACGAGGGCAGGACGGCGCCTGCACAAGGAGCAGAGAGAGCCATGGGGGAGAGCTTGGGGAAGTGTGCCGTTCCTGCCATGGGCTTTGCTGGTGTGGCAAGTCTGGGTTTTGGGGGGTAAGGGGTGTTAAGGTCTTGATCTGTAGCCCTGGCTGGCCTTGAACCTGGGGCCGCACTCCCAACTCAGCCTCCCGAGTACTGGAATGTCTTACGGTTTCTATCTATCGCTCTGATGAAGCGCAGACAGAAAGCAACTTTGTGAAGGAAGGGAAGGGCTTCCGGCTTACCTCGCCCTGCTCACTGGCTTGCTCCTAGAGGCTTGACCAGCCTGCTTTCCTAACTCAGGACCCTCTCTTTAGGGGTGGAGCCTCCCGACTGTGGGCGGGGTCCTCTCAAATCATCCCTCATCAAGAGAATGTCCCATAGGCTTGCCTACAGGGTGCATTTTCTCAACTGAGTTCCCCTTCTCAAATAACTCCAGCTCATGTCAGGTTGACCAAAGAGGAGCCAGGTTGAAGACATTTGCTCTCACCAAGCACTGAGGGATGTGTGCACACTCAGGCGTGGGTCTGCGGGTGAAGGTGTGAGTGTGCCTGGCACGTGTGTGGGGGTCAGGACAGACTCGGGTGTGGGTCTCAAGCTCCTTTTATTCAAGTCAGGGTCTTCTATTCGCCTGCAACTTTATCACGTAGGCCAGACCGGGAGCTTCAGGGATCTGCCCGGGTCTCCTCCCATCCCACAGAGCAGGGGTGATTACAGGTGTGTGCTGGCCTGCCAGGCCTTTTCTGCAAAGGTTTTGGGGCTCCTAACTCAGATCTTCACACCTGGGAGACAAACCCTGACTGTCTCTGAAAGAGAAAGGCTCAGGCATGAAGTGGGGCCCTTTACTCTAGCTGTTAGCAATGAATACCGAGAGACCGGGAAGTGAACCGGCAGGAGCTCACAATTGTTTGAAACTGTGGAGAACCAGAGGCCAGGATTTCTTCCACGGGCTTACAGCAGTGTGATCAGTTAGATGGCTCCCCGGGAGACAAGGCCTCAGGTGGGAGCTGCCTCGTCCCCTAAAGATTTTTTTTTTTTTTTTTTTTTTTGAGACAGGATTTCTTTGTATAGCCCTGGCTGTCCTGGAACTCACTCTGTAGACCAGGCTGGCCTTGAACTCAGAAATCCACCTGCCTCTGCCTCCCAAGTGCTGGGATTAAAGGCGTGTGCCACCACCGCCCGGCTAGAGATTTATTTTTGTTTGTGAGTGTGTGTCGTGTCGGTGAGTATATACCACGTGCATGAGGGCCTCAGAGGCCAGAAGACGACATTGGATCCTCTGAACTGCCTGTCGCGGGTGCTAAGAACTGAACCTGGGTCTGACCTGCTGAGCCTCTCTCCAGAACCCTCAGGCTGGCCTTTTCTGAACATCCTCCTCCTCCACAGCTGTCCTCCCTGACACAGGCTCACCAGAAGGCTCTCGACAGTATGACCAGCAAGGCCGAGGGCTTGGAGAAGTCTCTGAATAGCCTGGAAGCTAAACGGGCAGGGGAAGCCAAGCAGCTGGCTATGTCCCAGAAGGAGGCGGACAAGCTTAGGAATCAACTGAGGTCAGTGGGCTGCGCAGGGGTGTTAGCGAGGGGCCCAGCAGGGCGCAGGGTACTATCTCCAGGCTGTTCAACTGTGAGGACTGTCCCGTTTCTGTTTCAATCTTAGTAAGACCCAAGAAGAGCTGGAAGCTCAGGTGACCTTGGTGGAGAATCTGAGGAAGTATGTGGGGGAACAAGTCCCCCCTGAGGCCCCTAGGCAGCCATGGGAACTGGAACGGCAGGAGCTTCTAGACACCTTCAAGGTGGGAGAAAAGACACCGGGAGTCAGGGGTGGTGAGCAGAGAGCACAGCACCCTAGAAGGGAAGCCATGCTGCCCTCGAGACTGCCCATAGCCTGAGGGTAGCATGGGATCCTGACTGACGGAGTTCTCACTCCCAGCACTTGAACGAGGACCGAGCTGGCCTTCAGGCCACTGTAGAATTACTGCAGGTTCGAGTGCAGAGCCTCACACACATGCTCGCCCTGCAGGAAGAGGAGCTGACCAGGAAGGTAGGACCCTACCCTGCTGCAGGCCTTCCCTCTCAGGGTAGTAGGTGGTACGCTACTGAGACCCCTGAACTCCTCACTGTGGGTGGCAGGACCGGAAGGACAAAGGTCAAAGGTTACCCATTCCCGCTTCCTTAGAAGATTCACCCCCTTCTTCTCCTGTACAGATTCAGCCTTTAGATCCCTTGGAGCCTGAATTTCCTAAGAAGTGCCGCTCGCTGCTGCGCAGCTGGCGGGAGAAGGTGTTTGCCCTCATGGTGCAGCTCAAAGCCCAGGACCTGCAGCACAGGGACTCTACGACGCAGCTGAAGGACCAGGTCAGGGGCTGCGTCTCTGTCATTGTCGTCCTGCACCCAGTGTCTCGCACAGTGATGACAGTTAGTCTTGGGGTGGCTGTCACACGCTGGGCACAGAGCCCTGAGCTGAGGAGTCCCTGTTCTCATGGAGCTTGAGTAGAAAGATGGGTAGGCGTCACATCATCATACGTGCTACGGAGAAGTGGTGGTGACAGACTGAGGTGGATGGATAGGACGGTCAGGGATGGCCTCTCTGATCAGGCCACAGTGACCATCAGGGAGAGGCATGGTCAGGGGAAGGGCTCAGGATGGTTTCCCAAAGTGTGAGCCTGTGCAGCCTGAGTCAGAAGATTCAAGACAGGGTTTCTGTGTAACCTTGGCTGTCCTGGAACTCACTCTGTAGACCAGACTGGCCTATAAGTGATCTATCTGCCTGCCTTTGCCTCCCAAGTGCTGGAGTTAAAGCCGTGTTCCACCACACAGGGCCTTCTTTTCTTTTTCTTTTTTTTCTTTCTTTTTTTCTTTTTTTAGTACTTATTTAGCTGGGTGTGGTGGTACATTCCTTTAATTCCAGCACTTAGGAGGCAGAGGCAGAGGCAGAGGCAGGAGGATTTCTGAGTTCGAGGCCAGCCTGGTCTACAGAGTGAGTTCCAGGACAGCCAGGGCTACACAAAGAAACCCTGTCTTACAAAGAAATAAAAGGTGTGTTTGTTTTGTTTTATGTGTGTAAATGTTTTGCCTGCATGTATGTATGTGCACCATGTGCCCACAGAGGTCAGAAGGTGTTTGTTCCCCCAGAACTGGAGTTACAGATGGTTATGAGCCATCACATGGGAAAAGGGAATGGAACTGGGCAGGAACAACCAGAGTTCTTAGCCACTGGGCCGTCTCTGCAGCCCCACTCTGGAGGTTCCTGCCCTGTCTCCTCCATTCCCCTCCCACCCCTATGTTCCCCAGAGCTTTGGCTCTGGATTTCCTTGCTCAGCTCCTTCTGCTCCTGTAGGTAGCAGAGCTCCAGGAGCAAGTGACCGCCCAAAGCCAGGAGCAGGCCATCTTGCAGCGCGCCCTGCAAGACAAGACTGCACAGGTGGAGGTGGAACGGATGAGCACCAAGGTCTGAGGGTGGTGCTCCTTAAGGGAGGAGGGGGAGTGCCAGGGAGAGAGATCTACAAGAAAAAGCACACACAAAGCTGCATCCTCACCAGACCCTGCAGATGGAGCTGAGTCAGGCTCAGGAGGCCAGGCGGAGGCAGGAACAGCAGACGGCCTCAGCCGAGGAGCAGCTGAAGTTCCTGGTCAGTGCTGTGAACAGGTAGGTATCTGTCACAGAGCAGCAGGTGGAGGAGCCTGGAAGAGCCTGAGGGAAGAGGGGCAGGAGGAAGGGGGGGTGGAGGGGGTCCTGCCTCCTGCACTTCAGTCTAGTGCCTCTGAAGCTAAGTAGGACAGCTAGGCGGAGCTGTGGCCTCAGAGCTCAGGGATAGGAACCTTAGCCACGTGCAGTCCTTCCTCCCTCTTGTCTTCCTTTCCTGCCTTTGCACACACGCCCTGTCTGGTTTGGGGAGACACCCTAATTGTACAGCTGGACTGGTCTAGAGCACTTACTTGTCTAGCATTCAGGAATCTCTGGTTTCAATCCCTGGCACCAGGGTAGGGGAAAAAAAGATGAAACTTTTTAATTTGCACGGAGTTAGACTAGTTTGGAAGAACCAGATTCAGAGCGCTGCCTCCAGGAGGACATTAGGGTGTCATGTGTGAGGTTTTACCTTCTGCAAGGTCACAGACGTGGTTCTCAATAAAAGCCACCAGAAAGCCCTTCTGCGCTTTGGACACCCTAACCCCAGGTGAGGCAGACAGTGTCAGATCCCAAGTGCCTGGCGCCTGAGTGGTGGCCTACAGGTACAGGTCTCAGAGTTCAGCCAGCCTCTGTTACCTGCTGCGCCCTTTCCTGAGCTACAGAATGTAGATCCAGGTAGTAGTCAAATCCGTGAACCTTAATGGTTCCTCGCTGCAGGTTATTATAGACATTGCAGGCCAAGTGTGATGGTGAGTTTCTAGTCACCCTATCTTAACTCTAATCCTCTCCATCCCATACAAAAAGACTCTGAGGGACCAAACAAGACACCGTAGGTTTTCTGGCAGGAGTTTGTTTTCAGCTGTGTGTTTTTACCTGACAGTTATAAAGCTTAAGCACTTAGATTCTCTTTAGGTTTGCTAAGGAGCTTGATTGACCTGCAGAGTCTGCCAAGGTCCTGCCTCTCCTGGTGGCGTCCGTTTTTCCTTTGTTTGCTACTTAACAGCCCACCTCCCTGCCCATGTAACAGTACAGGACAGATGTGTCCTCTGCATGAGACCCTGCAGGTCTTGAAGGGATGAGGGGAGGGAGGACGGTGAGCAGCCTATATCTTCTTTAGCACTCAGGCCAAACTTCAGAGCACCATGACCAGGGTGGATCAGGCTGTAGCCCGGATTCCCAGCCTTAGCAACCGACTCAGCTATGCCGTCCGCAAGGTCCACACCATTAAGGGTCCGTACGTAGAGCAGCTGTGGGGTTTCTGGCCTGGCCCTCTTCCTCAGCCCTGGATCTGAGCCCATATTTATCCTCTGTTGCCATGGTAACTGTCACTCAGTCCTGTGCTCCGGCCACCCTCTGTCCATGCATGCTCATCTCCCTGTCCCCTCTTCTCCTCAGGTTTGATGGCTCGAAAGGTGGCTCTTGCTCAGTTGCGCCTAGAGAGGTGAAGTTTAGGCACATTGAGGTGGAGGGGTGTGTGTGGACGTTGGGGGCAATCTGTTGGCTGCTAGGACCCAGAGGGATCAAGGAGGGGTGGAGGCCCCAGTCAGGGTGTTGCTGGGGGAATTTTCTCTGACTCTCACATTGCTATCCCAGCTCTCCCCCAACGGAAACTGCACCCCCACTGGACACAGACCTGAGCCTTGAGCTGGAGCAGCTACGGGAAGAACGGAACCGCCTGGACGCAGAGCTGCAGCTGAGCGCCCACCTGATCCAGCAGGAGGTGGGCCGGGCACGGGAGCAAGGTATGCCTGCATGCGTGCGTGCGTGCATGCGTTCGTGCGTGCGTGCGTGCGTGGGGCTGGAGGAGACTCTCGATCATCTGAGGCTCAGGTGCCAGCAGAGGTCTTGTGTGACCACAGTTTCCTTTTAGGGGAGGCCGAGCGCCGGCAGCTGACGGAGGTGGCCCAGCAGCTGGAGCAGGAGCTGCAGCATGCCCAGGAATCCCTGGCCAGTGTTGGGCAGCAGCTGGAGGCAGCGCGTCAGGGCCAGCAGGAGAGCACGGAGGAAGCTGCCAGCCTCCGTCAGGAGCTGACACAGCAGCAGGAGATCTACGGGCAAGGTGGGGGGGAGGGGCAAGGTGCAGGGTCAAGGCAATGTGTGCCTCTCCCCCTGACACTGCCTCGTACCCCTCAACTGCAGCTCTGCAAGAGAAGGTAGCCGAAGTGGAAACTCGTCTTCGGGAACAGCTCTCAGACACAAAGAGGAGGCTGAACGAGGCCAAGAGGGAGCAGGCCAAGGCTGGTGAGATGTGCAGGGAGGAAGGCAGGCAGCACTGACACAGGGCTGGTAGTCCCGCCCCACCCCAAACTTTTTTGAATATACATGTGAATATATCAAAATAACATAGGACTGACATAAATGAATTCTTACGGAGTAAACACACTGCAGCTGGCACCGGATCAGGAACAGCTCTGGCACAGCTCTGGCTTCTGACCTGTGTCACTGCTCCTCAGCGGACACCACTGTCATGTCCTCACTCCTGGGGACTGCCCTCCCCAGAAACTTAGCACTTGGATGAGTTAGAGGAGCGGGATGAATGTTCACGTCTTCTCTAAGTAGAGACACAGTCAACACCCCTGCTCGCTTGCCTGTGCCCCCATGGTTACATGTATAGGCATTCGAATCAGGTAAGTTGCAACAGACATGACAGTCTAGCTGCACGCCCCATGGATAGAAGATTCTCTAATCATGGTACCAGGGTCGTAAGAACATGAGCCCTAGACAACATGGTGGCGCTTGCCTGTCACCCCAGCAATTGAAAGTAAGAGGCAGGATAGTTTAGGGCTAGCTGTCTCAAAACAGCAGCAACACAGATCACATGAACGCTAGCTACAGGAGATGTGACTCCGGCCCGGCCCAGGTCTTGCCTAAGGAACTGGCATCGGGGATGGGGTAGTACTTAGGGCTCATAGAGCTCAGGATCCCATGACATCAGCCCACCCTGAGAGCCAGAGTTGAGAACTCAAGTCTCATTTTGAGGCTCTGGGCTAACCCCCTCCCATCTCCTTAGTGGTTTCCTTGCGCCAGATCCAGCACAAAGCCACCCGGGAAAAGGAGCGCAACCAGGAGCTCAGGCGCCTGCAGGACGAGGCCCGGAAGGAGGAGGGGCAGCGGCTGACCCGGAGAGTGCAGGAGCTGGAGAGGGACAAGAACCTCATGCTGGTAGGGGACAGCAGGGAGCTAGTCATGGTGGCTGGTGGGTGAGTAAAGGTGTGCAGGGGTGGGTGGCCTGGCCTGGGCCGGCGGCTGACCCTCTCCTTCCCAGGCCATCTTGAAGCAAGAAGGTCTCCTCTTCCGTTACAAGCAGCAGCGCCTGTTAGCCGTGCTTCCCTTGGGAGTGGATAGGAAGTGCAGCCCCCAGTCTGTGGAGTCCTCATCACCGGAGTCTCCAGCAGCTTCACCCTGCAAGGAATCTATGAAAGGTAGAATACACTGAAGGACACACGGCGTTCCAGACCGGAGCCCCAGAAGCCCTTGGCCTTCAGTCTATGCAGCCCCGCGCCCTGGGCAGCGTGTGGCCTGCTCTCACCCTGGTGTCCACCCCACAATGTCTCCTCTGTCAGGCTCCTTGAATGTCCTGCTTGATAACCTGCAAGGCCTGAGCGAGGCCATTTCCAGAGATGAAGCTATTTGTCTGGAAGGTCACCAGAACCCTGAGAGCGCTCGCTCAGATTTCCGGCTGACCCGGAGCTGCCAGAAGGAGGAATGAAGAAGACACCCCCACCCCCCAGGAGGGCTGGGAGGGAGGATGGGGCTTCCACCAAGTCCAAACTCTGCAATGAATAAAGATGGCTACAGTGGAGTCGTTGCCTGGAGATGTCTAAGAGACTGGGATTCCCCCTGAGCCAGCTCCTGAGGCAGGGCCTGAGAGAAGTTTGTTCTCCTATCCCTGCCCTTCCTCTGAAGGGTACCTCTTTCCAGACCTCTCTCCTAACTGCCCCCAAAGTGTTCTGAGAAGCTCCCAGGTTTTGTTTTGTCATTGGTTTTGTTAGTTTTTTGTTTTGACTTTTGAGACTTAGCCTTGGATGCCTTAGAGCTTATTAAATGTAGACCAGCCTGGCCTTGAACTCAGAGACCCACCTGCTCCTGCTTCCTAAGTTCCGTCTGTCTCTCTTTCTCTCTGTATCTTTCTTTGTCTCCCCCCCCCCCCTTTTTTTCCAGGACAGAATCTCTGTGCAGCCCTGACTATCCTAGAATTTGCTTCTTGGATCAGGCTGCCCTCAAACTCTGAGATCTGCCTGCTAAAGGGCTTTGGGGTGGACTGGAGAGATGGTTAAGTGGGCCTAAGAGCACTGGCTGCTCTCCCAGAGGACCTAGATTAAATTCTTAGCAACCACATGGAGGTGAACAACTGTTTATAACTCCAGTTCTGGTGGCTTCAGTGCCTTCTGACCTCTCTGTGCATCACTTGTATGCAAAACACATTTCCTTAAAAAAAAAAAAAAAAAAAAAAATCTGTGTGTGAGAGTAAGAGTAACAGTGGGTTAAAACCTCG
The DNA here is from genome assembly GCA_019843815.1 of Montemys delectorum. Lineage (NCBI taxonomy): Eukaryota > Metazoa > Chordata > Mammalia > Rodentia > Muridae > Montemys > Montemys delectorum. Next base: position 11,636 of record JADRCD010160360.1, on the reverse strand, counting down.
GGATCCTGAAGGAGATGGTCCAGGATCAAGATGGATGCCCTGGGGACAGGGCTTACAAGTAGAGATGGAGTTTTCCAGATCAGCCACAGGCAGAATCCCAAACAGACCAGGTGGGGACCATTGTGCGGGGAATAGAGTTGCAGTTCAGACACTCTCTAGCCTCCTGAAGGAATCTCTCTTGGCGGCGGTTGCGGTGGTGGTGGTAGTGTATAAGTGCCTGTGGGGGGCGGGGAGGACCTCGCAGGGCTTTGGTGCTTGGGGCCATCCCGAGGAAGGAACGTTTCTAGGGTTACAAGGGGGGAAGCTCTTCCCGAGCCTTTGGTGTTGACGAAATCACCTCCGCATGGGGTCAGGAACCAGGATATCCTTGCTTCCCGTCACCCAGGTGGCTCCCCAATGGAATTCCTTAGATGTCACACTGCCTGGGAAGTTCCCATGACTGAGGTGACACGCCAGAGAGTAGCCTGCATGTTCCAGAGGGGAGTGGGAGGAGGGAGCTCCGAGGCTGAGATGCCAGTCTAGATGGTGCTAGCTGGCCCAGGCGTCCCGCCTCTGCCTGTAATTACCACGCTTCCCCACGCGGGGTTTGCCCCCATTTTGTGGCTTCCAATAACTATCACGGATGAAAGGTGGCCTTCCCTGTGATTATAAAGATGACAGATGGGTCCCGATTCTTGCAGGCTGTGGATGAAGGAGGTGTGAAAACAAGGGTGGAGCCTCCTGGGGTCTGGGTCACTGATAGGGAGACCCGGCTGCCGCCTGGCTGGGGGACCGGAAGAAAAAGGGATGCTTATTGGCAGGTTCGTAGTAAACGGGTTTGACCAGTTAGGCTCTGATAGGGATCCCTCGGGGTGCTGAGCTGGCCCCTCCCCACAGACTAGCCACCTCCTCTACCTCCTCTGCTGTATATAAAGCCTCTTGGGTTCTCAAGCACCTAGACTCGGAACACCCCGCCTTGGGGGCCATTTAGACAGCCATGATGCTCAACTGGAAGCTGCTAGGCCTGCTGGTCCTTTGCCTGTGTGCAGGAGGTGAGTCGTCAGAAGAGGCCAGGAACACAGCTGGGATGGCGGAGATAGTCAAAATGGCCCACCCTTAGGGAGGGGACGCCCCCAAGAGGGAAGGAGTAAGAACTAAGAGTGGAAGGGATTCTCAGAGTGTCCTTAGTGAGAAAGCTCAGGGGATGCAGGCAAGGGTAACTTGATTCTGAACATGTTGCTGGGTCAGGTGGAGGGATGCGATGGAGTTTGTGGAGTCACCAGGACTGGGGTCTGTGTTGAGGGCTGGTTATTAGAGAGATGGGTCCTGGGTAACAGGCAGGGCCAAGACCACTTCCGGTGCAGACCGTCCTGGGGGCGGTTCCAGTAGGGTAACCCAACCAAGGTTGAAGAGGGAGCCATTTGGAAATGCGATTGTGTGAGTGATCCCGATGAGCCCAGGGCTTTCACACCGGGCTAAGATGGCCTCGGTGTTTGGGAAATGTATGGAGACCTTTGGGGTCACTCTGAGGTCTGTTTTGGGATCAGGCTGTGCTAGTCTATGTGAGGCTCAACCTTTGAGTATGAAGCTGGATGGGAAGTGCTCTGCAACTTCGTCGCTTACCTTTCTCCTTCATCCTCTACAGGCATCTCAGGCAGTGGGGACTCCTCTCCCAGATCCACAGACACCCAAGAAGAGGAGGACTCTCCACCATTGCCTCTGGGACCACCAATCCCTGGTGACCCCTGGCCAGGAGCGCCTCCTCTGTTTGATGAACCTCCACCTCCAGGCTCCAACCGTCCTTGGAGAGATCTTCCTGACACTGGTGCCTGGCCCCCAAAGCCACCGAGCACTGATCCCCCTAAACCTCCTCTGCCTGATGACCCCTGGCCAGCAGGAACCCAGCCCCCAGAAAACCCCTGGCCTCCTGCCCCTGAGATGGACCATGAATCTCAGGAAGAGCCAGACCTTGACCCACCCCAGGAAGAGTATAGATAGGGGACCCCAGGGAACTTGAGCCTCCACAGAACACGCCCAAGCCCACCTTTTGCTTCCGCTGCCCCCTTAGAATCGCATTTTTCCCTAATTCCTTAGTTCCCTTCCTTCAGTCTCTGGTTGGATTGTGTTCTATGTTTGAAGTGTCTATGTTCTGCACCCGGCCTCCCTCCACCTTGTGGTCCGTGTTCAGCCCCCACATTGTCCCTCTGCTTACTCTTGATCAGCAGAAAGCACACTCCTACCTCACTCAGCCTGTTCTTGCTTGTCTAGACTTGGACTTCTAGGGAGAGCCTGAGCTCTGTGCTCTCTGCTGCCACCTGGTGTCCTTAGCTGGGAACTAACAGTCGACCAGGATAGTGCTTCCAATGGAAAAATAAAGGCCATGTTTGTCTTCTGAATCTAGCCTGCTTCTTCTTCTTCTTCTTCTTCTTCTTTTTTTTTTTTTCTTCTTAGAGACAGGGTTTCTCTGTATAGCCCTGGCTGTCCTGGAACTCACTGTTTAGATCAGGCTGGCCTTGAACTCAGAAATCTGCCTGCCTCTGCCTCCCAAGTGCTGGGACTAAAGGCGTGTGCCACCACTGCCCGGCGTATGTGTGTTTTGATACAGGATCTTTCGATGTAGTTCTGGCTGTCCTGACACTCACTGTATAGACCAGGTAGATCTCCCCAACATATGGAGATCCACCTGCCTCTGTCTCCCCAGTGCTGAGATTAAAAGAATGCATCATCATATCCAGCTTCTTAAGATGCATTTTCAATGAAAGTTTGCTTTCCAGGGCTGGAGAGATGACTCAGCGGTTAAGAGCACTGTCTGCTCTTCCAGAGGTCCTGAGTTCAATTCCCAGAAAACACATGGTGGCTCACAACCATCTGTAATGGAATCTGATGTCCTCTTATGGTGTGTCTGAAGACAGTGATGGTGTACTCATACAATAAAATAAATAGATCTTCTGAAATAAGTTTGTTTTTCATGTCTAACTAGTATTTTTAATTTTAATATCTGTGTCTTATAGTTGTACTATAAACTTAGCTCAGAGTAATTACTTAATTCAAGTCCTATGAGCCAGTCACGGTGGTGTACATCTGTAATCCTGGCACTTGAGAAGTGGAGGCGGAGGGTTTGGAAGTGGAGGGTTCAGCAGTTCAAGTTCATCTTCAACAGCACATCAAGTTAGATGCCGTCTGGAATACGTGAAACCCTAGCTCAACATAGAAAAGGGAGTGGCTCAGTTGGTAGAGGGCTTCCCTCGCATGCACAAAGCCCTCAGGCCACAGGCCTGGAAGAGTTTTAAAGACCCTCAGATATATATAGTAGCAGGAAAATACAAGAAAGAAATACAAACAAGGGGCTGGAGAGATGGCTCAGTGGGTAAGAGCACTCACTGCTCTTTCAAAGGTGCATCCATTATGGCAGCTCACAACTGTCTGATACCAACTTCTGGTGTGCAGGTCTATATGCAAGCAAATATATATATACATATATGTATGTATGTATGTATGTATGTATACTTTATATAAACTTATTATATATGTCTATATATGTGTTAATTTTTTAAAAATTGATGAGAGGCTGGAGAGATGGCTCAGTGGTTAAGAGCACCGACTGCTCTGCCGAAGGTCCTGAGTTCAAATCCCAGCAACCATCTATAATGAGATCTGATGCCCTCTTCTGAAGTGTCTGAAGACAGCTACGGTATACTTACATATAATAAATAAATAAAAATCTTTTAAAAAAATAATCAATGAAAATAGACCTGAATCCAAACTACATCAAGAGATTCTGTATCAAAAGCCACAAACACAAAAGACGACGGTAGCTGAATCCCATCCCTCCAGCAGCTGATGCAGAGACCCACAGCCAGACATTAGGTGGATAAAGAACCCAAACTGGAGCTCTCCATTGGGTCCCTCCTCTCAGAGCTCAGAGAGCCTCTCTCTAAGAACCCTGCAGAAGAAGGGGAGGAAGAAATGTAGGGGCCAGAGGATACCAAGAGGATACCAAGAGAACATGGCCCCCAGAATCAACCAAGCAGGGTTCATAAGGGCTCACAGGGACTGCAGTGGCAATTACGGAGCCTGCGTGAGTCTGCATATATGCTGTGGTTGTTTAGCTTGGTGTTTTTGTGGGATTCCTAACAGTGGGAGTAGGTCCATCTCTGACTTTTTTTTTTTTTTTCCGAGACAGGGTTTCTCTGTGTAGCCCTGGCTGTCCTGGAACTCACTCTGTAGACCAGGCTGGCTTCGAACTCAGAAATCCGCCTGCCTCTGCCTCCAAGAGCACTGGCTGCTCTTCCAGAGGTCTTGAGTTCAATTCCCAGCAACCACATGGTGGCTCACAACCATCTGTAATGGGATCTGATGCTCTCTTTTGGTGTGTCTGAAGACAGCTATAGTGTACTCACATATGATAAATAATTCTTATTTTAAAAGAAAAAAGAAATACAATGAAAAATCTCTTTCACTGGGGTGAAATTCTAGGGACTGGAAAGAGGGGAAGCTAAGGAAAAAAGGAAGCAGGTAGTTTCCTACTGGCTAAAAGGCTTGCAGGAGGGCTGGAAGGGTGGCTCAGTGATTAAGAGCACTGGGTGCCTGGGTGCCTTTGCAGAGCATCATGGTTCATTCCCAGCATCTACTTGGTGGCTCACAACTACCTGTAAATCTAGGTCCAGGGGATCTGATGCCCTCTTCTGTTCTCCCTGGGCAATGCACGCATATGGTGCAGGCACATGCCTGCAGGCAAAAGCACTCACACATATACAAATAAAATTTGAAAGGCTTGCACACATTTCTTTACAGACAGGGATGAAAGTCTCAGGATTTGGATCTTATATTCTGTCCATAAAAGTGTTCTGTGACTTTTTTGTTGTTTTGTTTTTGAGACAGAGTTTCTCAGTTACGTAGCCTTGGCTGTCCTGGAACTTGCTATACAGACCGGGCTGCTCTCAAGTTTACATAGATCTGCCTGCCTCTGCCTCCCAAGTACTGGGATTAAAGAGATAGAGTCTCACTATGTGGCCCAGCCTATCCTCCAACTAGAGATCTGTCTGTGTGCTGGGTAGTTCATGTCAGCTCGACTCAGGGAAGATTTGTCTGAAAGGAGGGGACAGCAATGGAGAAAATGTCTCCATGAGATCCAGCTGTAGGCATTTTTCTCAATTAGTGATTGATGGGGGAGGGCCCCAAACTCCCACCCACTGCAGGTGATGCCATCCCTGGTCTGGTGATCCTCCGTTCTATAAGAAAGCAGGCTGAGCAAGCCATGATGAGCAATCCAGTAAGCAGCACTCCTCCATGGCCTCTGCGTCAGCTCCTGTCTCCAGGTTGCTGCCCCGACTTCCTTCAGTGATAGATTATGATGTGGAAGCAGCGTAAGCTGAATAAACCCTTTCCTCCCCAGCTTGCTTTTGGTCATGGTGTTTCATCTCAGCAATAGAAACCCTAACTAGGACAGCCTACTTCAGCCTCCTGAGTGTTGGGGTTACAGGTTCCTCAAATTTGTTCAGGGATCAGCAAAGTTCAAAGGGCAGGAGTCCATACAACCCTGTGATCTGAGGTCAGCCCAGTAGCAGACCAGGGTTTGGGGTTGAAGAGAATCTAAAAGGAGTTGAAGCTCATGGCATTAAAATTTAATTTTTACACCTCTAAACGGAGTGTAGTGACTTTCATCTATAATCCCTACACATGAGAGGCTGAGGCAAGAGGATCAAGGGTTAATTCAAGACTGTCTTGGGCTACATGAGATCTCATCTTGGCTCAAAAAAGAAAGAAAAGAAGGAAGAAAGGAAGGAAGGAAGGAAGGAAGGAAGGAAGGAAGGAAGGAAGAAAGAAAGAGAAAGAAGGAGAGAGAAGAGGAGAGGGGAGAGAATAGAAGAAAAGAAAAAAATTACCCATAGAGTTTCAATTCAGTGTTTTGATTTTGTCAACTTGATACAAGCTATCAAGTGCCTCCAGCAGAGTACCCTGTAGGCAGTCTTGGGGCATTTTCTTTGTTAAGGCTTGATGTAGGAGTGTTCAGTCCATGGTGGTCTTTGCCACTACCGGACAAGTAGTTCTGGGTTGAGTAAGAAAGCAAGCTGAGCCGGGCAGTGGTGGCGCAGGCCTTTAATCCCAGCACTCGGGAGGCCAGCCTGGTCTACAGAGCGAGTTCCAGGACAGCCAGGGCTACGCTGAGAAACCGTCTTGAGGAGCAAAATGAAAACAAAGATTAAAAACCTGATTCCACAGGCTGTGGAACTTGAAGCCAGGATTTGCATTCTCATGTTAAGTAACCCGCAGTGAGTAAGGGTGCCTACGACTAAATAACTAGGCACGTAAGCTCCGCTCCCTCCCGGAGCGCCAGAGTTCAGAGGAGTCACAGGGAGGCGAATAAGGGTAGTCACAGCAGGAAGTCACCTCGGGATCTGGAGCAAGGGCGGGCTGGACTAGGAGGGTCCCCGAAGCACAACCCAGCGCCTCAGGCATGCAGAGTGAAGCAAAGAAGCTGCTCCCGGCTCTGTGTCCTCACTTGACATCTTGACATTGGCTGCTGTCCTGGCGGGGGCCCAGGAGTCACCATCTTGGGGAGAGATAGGAGCAGGGTCTCGGGGAAGGACAGTGACTCATGAAGGTCCTGCAGGAGACCTCCTGTGGGATGGGAACTCTGGCTGATTCTGAACCAACAACTCTAATTTTAGCTGATACATTTGCTTGTCCCTACCCATTTGGGCGCACCTCACATACCACCCAGTCCCTGAGCTGTCTGTCCTGCACCCTTAATGCATGCATGGGGTTTGGGGGTTTTTGTTTTTTGTTTTTGTTTTTGTTTTTTAGATTTATGTATTTTTATGTGTATGAATGTATGAGTTTTTGTCTGCAAGTATGTATCATGCATTGTTAGCATTTCTGCTAGGCTCCACCCAACCTGGCAACAGACAGGTAAGGAGCCCGGCTGGCTTGTTCTCTCTCTCTCTCTCTCTCTCTCTCTCTCTCTCTCTCTCTCTCTCTCTGTCTGTCTCTGTCTGTCTCTCTGTCTCTGTCTCTGTCTCTGTCTCTGTCTCTCTCTGTCTCTCTCTCTCTCTCATTCTCTCTCTCCTCTCTCTGGCCTCTTTCTGGCCTCTCTCCTCTGTTCTCTCTCTCTCTTTCTGACCCCTTTCTCTCTTTCTAGCCTTTCTCTTTTTCTGGCCTCTTTCTCCCTCTCTGTTCTTTCTCTCTCCTCTCTCCTCTCCCTCTTTCTTTCTCTCTCTCTCTCTCTCTCTCTCTCTCTCTCTCTCTCTCTCTCTCTCTCCTTCTCTGTCCCCTCTCTTTCTCTGTCTCTACTCCCTTCTCAAGGCCCCTTCTCATGGCCCAAAATAAACTTCATTTTATACTAGCCCTGTTGTATGGCTGGTACCTCAGGGAGGGGATGCCTCAGCACATGCCCACTGAAGCACCCTTTCCCCCCTACCACATTACAAATCATATCATGCATAGCCTGTGCGTACCTGCTACCCCAAAGGTAAAAACAAAAAGATATGAGATCCCTTGAACTGAAGTGAGCCACCCTGTGGAAGCTGGGAATTAAACCCAGCTTCTATGGAAGAACAGCCAGTCCTCTAAACTGCTGAGCCCCCTCTGCAGTTCCTTAATTCATATTTTTTTAAAAGATTTATTTATTTATTATATGTAAGTACATTGTAGCTGTCTTCAGACACCCAGAAGAGGGCGTCAGATCCCATTACAGATGGTTGTGAGCCACCTTGTGGTTGCTGGGAATTGAACTCATGACCTTCGGAAAAGCAGTCAGCGCTCTTAAACCCTGAGCCATCTCTCCAGCCCCCTTAATTCATATCTTATAAATAGCTGCATTCACTAACAGATGGGAAGAGAGTAGACTGATATGGCGGCCGGGAAGACTTGGTAACCTGGACAAGAGACAGATACTGTTGGATAGGCTGTTAGGGAAGGCCCTGGTGCCAGGCTCAAGATCCCTCCTCACCTCACCCCTCCTCACCTTACCTTACCTTGCCTTGCCTCTCTGTTTATTCATTCTCTCTTGAAAAAAAAATTTATTATTTTATTTTATGTTTAAGACAAATTTTTTCTACATAGCCCTGGCTAGCCTGGAACTGCACAGTAGACCAGGCTGGCCCAAATTCACAGAGATCCATATATGTCTTTTCCCAAGGGCTGGGACTAAGACGTAAGTCAGTATACCCTGGCATTTCTTCCTTTTTGAGACAGGGTGTCATGTCATCCTTGAACTCTTTGTGCCTATTAAGCTGGCCCTTGAATTTCTGAGTCTTTTTCTTCCATCACCCGAGTGATAGGATTATGGAGGCCTACCACCACGTCCAGTTTCTACGCTAGCGATCTGGCCCAGGGTTTTGAGTAGTTAAATTGTAACTTCTGAATTACATTCCTAGCCTCCTCCTCCTTCACCTTTAAAAACAACAAACAAACAAACAACCAAAAAGAGGGCTCATGTAGCCCAGCGTGGCCTAGAACTCCTGGGTTTTTTGTTTTGTTTTGTGTTTTGTTTTACAAATACTGAGATTACAATGTGCCAGCCTTCCCTGGACTACTTTCTAGGGGATATATATATATATATATATATATATATATATATATATATATATCT
>JADRCD010160358.1:0-11288 GCA_019843815.1 Montemys delectorum | reverse complement strand
CACTGTTGATGAAAAAGAAGTTTTTTAACTAAAAAAAAAACAAACAAAACAAAATTTTAAGGGAAATATTCATTTCCCCATATTTTTACTGCTAAGAAGCGTCCCACAATAGCTCGCACTGACAGCTACGGTGGAAAGGGAGTAGAGTTCATGTTCATGTTGTGGAATACGAAGGCACTGCAAGGTGACACTGGAACTCTAATGTTGAAGTTCACTACTCATTGGCTTCATCCCTTTCCTTGTTCTTCTCTAGTTCCACAGGCACTTGCTCCCTGTTTGTTCTGAGTGGTTAATTCAGTCCTGGGATTACAGACTCTATAAGGGTGGTCACACAGGCTTCTCGTGGTATCCCTGCAGGGTATCCCAGTTTCATGAGGGCTATTACCTAGTTCTCTTACAATCCCATAGGCCACCCAGGCCCTCACCCTCATCTCTGCCTGTTTCTCCTTCCTTCACAGAGCAATAAAGAAAATGGACTTTGCTCCATAACCCTCTATTTCAATTTATAGAACAGGCATCACATTAGTAGTTTTAATATTTATTCTGTCAATCAACTGTGTTTTGGCAGGATATCTCAAATTAAACATCATAAATTAGATTTCATGTCAATTTATTGGTATATACATGGAAATATCCTTTTCATATTTCACTCTCTGTTTGTATTATTCCACAATAAAAATTAGACCCATCTGCTTCTAGCATATGGCGACACATATTTAGTGAGAGACAAGAATAAAAACATACATTAGGGGTAGTGGCACCCAGGGATAATCCTCACTCAGAAGGTAGAGGAAGGAGGATCGCTGAATAATAATGACTTCTAAGCCAGCCAAAAAGTACACGGTAAGACCCTGTGTTAAATACAGACAAAACTAGAAGTCAGAAGTTGGGGGTAGGCAGATCTCCATTTTTCCTTTTGCTCCTCCAGTCCCAGTCTCCCCAGTCTCATCCCCAGAAACCCTGTTGTGGTCCCCTTTGCCTCGATAACCCTATCACCAACAGATTATCAAGACCTTAAACTCCAACCGTCCTTCCCCCAACTCATCCCGGTATCCCAGCCTCCAACCCCAGCAGGTACCTCCTTTGAACACACCAGATGAGTATGCCAGGAAAACAGGCAACACACAGCCAGCACAGTCTCTGAAAAACTCAGAGAGGAAACAAAAACCAAGGGACAAAACATCCACGCAACAAAGACAAATCCAAAAATCAGTACCTAGACCTATAACCACCCCAAACCCAGAGACCTGGATGACAGCCTGAGGAGCATAATGAAAACAACCAGAGGAATGTGTCTCCACGAAAGCCCAGCTGTCCTACCACAGTAGGCCCTGAATATGTCCACACAGCTAAAGCACAAGGGAAAAACCTTAAAACCAACTATATTAAGATGATAGAGGTCCTTAAAGAGAAAATGAGTTAATCTTTCGAAGCAATCCAAGAAAAACACAAACAAACAGTGGAAGAAAATAAATAAAACTATTCAACATATGCAAGTGGAAATGGAATAAATTCCAGAAATGAAAAGTTAGAATTCAAACAAGAACTACAAAGGCAAGCTTCACAAACAGTGTACAAGAGATGGAAGAAAGAATCTCAAGCACTGAGGAGACGATAGAAGAAAGGGATACGTACATCAGAGAAAATATTAAATCTAAAATTCCTTAGTACAAAACATGCAGGGGACTCTAAAAAAGACTAAAACTAAGAATACTGGAAATAGAGGAAGAAGAAAAAAAAACAGGTAAAACACAGAGAAAATATTTTCAACAAAATCATAAGGAAGAAATTAAAGACTTTCTAGAATTGATTGAAAACAAAGTCCTGTATCATCACCATGAGAAGTGATTTTATATCTGAATCTTGCTTTTCTGGTGTGATGGTGTGTCCAGGACTTGCTATGGTGGGAGAATTGGGTTCTGATGATGCCAAGTGACCTTGGTTTGTGTTGTTTATTTTCTTACGCTTGCGCCCCCCCTCCTCCCGCCATCTGGATATCTCTAGTGCTACCTGCCTTTGCTAAATCTGACTGGAGCCTGTCCTTCCTGTGATCCTGGTTATGTCAGAACTCCTCAGAGTCAAGCTGTGTCTGTGATCCTGTGATTCTGGGATCCTGTGATCCTGGGCTTGTTAGGTCACCTGGGAGTAGAGCTTCCTCTGGGTATTATGGGACTGGCTGCAGAGTTGTGCCCAAGGTCTGCTCAAAAGAAAGATATAAATAGCACCCTCTAAGAAATACAGGAGAACACAGGTAAACAGCTAGAAGCCCTTCAAGAGGAAACACAAAAATCCCTTAAAGAACTTCAGGAAAACACAATCAAACAGGTGAAGGAAATGAGTAAAACCATCCAGAATCTAAAAATGGAAGTAGAAACAATAAAGAAAACAGAAAGAGAGATGATCCTGGCCATACAAAACCTAGGAAAGAAATCAGGAATCATAGATGCAAACGTCACCAACAGAATACAAGAGATAGAAGAGAGAATCTCAGGGGCAGAAGACACCATAGAAAACATTGACACAACAGTCAAAGAAAATGCAAAAAGCAAAAAGCTCCTAACCCAAAACATCCAGGAAATACAGGACTTAATGAGAAGACCAAACCTAAGGATAATAGGTATAGAAGAGAGTGAAGATTCCCAATGCAATGGGCCAGTAAATATCTTCAACAAAATTGTAGAAGAAAACTTCCCTAACCTAAAGAAAGAGATGCCCATGAACATACAAGAAGCCTACAGAACCCCAAATAGAATGGACCAGAAAAGAAATTCCTCCTGACACATAATAATAAAAACACCAAATGCACTGAACAAAGAAAGAATTTTAAAAGCAGTAAGGGAAAAAGGTCAAGTAACATATAAAGGCAGGCCTATCAGAGTTACACCAGACTTCTCACCAGAGACTATGAAAGCTAGAAGATCCTGGGCAGATGTCATACAGACCCTACGAGAACACAAATGTCAACCCAGGCTACTATACCCAGCAAAACTCTCAATTACCATAGATGGAGAAAACAAGATATTCCACGACAAAACCAAATTTACACAGTATCTTTCCACAAATCCAGCCCTTCAAAGGATAATAGATGGAAAAACATCAACATAAGGAGCAAAACTACACCGCAGAAGAGGCAAGAAACTATAAAGAAAACTGAAATCAAAAGCCCTGAAAGGAGATGCTGCCACACAGTTCGCATTTCTCACAAGTTATATAAGAAGAAAGACTTTGAACAATAGGAACACTGGATGGCTCAGGACTGAAATTCCCAATGAAAGTCTTGTTTCAGGGAAGGCTCAAGACCATTTAAGAGAAGTTCTTATCTCTTAAACAAGGTACTTTTCCTAAACTCATCTAGAGGCCTACAGAACCAGGAAATGATCTTGACAAGAGAAATTGGGACACACAGTTAAAAACAAGCGGCCAAGACTGAGAAGCCAAATAACTCCTCTCTGAGTAATGTAGAGAAGTATCTCATAAGTCATAGTGATCTTACACTTATCACCAACAACCTAGACTTTTGACAATGGCTGCAACTGGAAGTTAAAGACACCACGAAATGGAAGGTTGCTGAAAATGGGCTATACAACAAAAGGGCCAGTGGCAGAAGCTCGATTGTCAAACCCAAGTGCATTTCATCTCATCATCCATCTGCCAGCCTTTTATGCCATGAAAAAGATCCTGTGCCACTTCCATTATAATATGTAGATAATGTTTGGAGATTACAGAATCAAATCATGGAAAGAAACCAGAATCCCTGTCTCATGCATTGTAACAGTACTGGATACAGTTTGAAATGTTGTAATAATTAATAAAAAAATATAAAGCCTTTAAGATAGCATGGTATCAAAGACTAGGTATATGCCGAGTCCAAGGCTAAATCAAAGATAACATGTTTGTTTGTGATTCTTGTATTAGAATGCCTATGCAATGTCATGTATTAGAATGTCATGTATTAGAATGCTTATGGAATGAAATGATTCACGACTTTTCAGAATTCCAAAAGGGGTGTGGACTTTCCAAGTGTGTAGGTCAATGAAAACTAATTCATGATAAGGGTGCGAAAAATTTACACACACACACACACACACACACACACACACACACACACGCGCGCGCACTACCAATTGAACAACTGAATTGTTCAAATGATTGGTGTCTGTAACCAGTTAGTAAGGCTGTAAAACTGAATTCAAAGGAAGGGTGCCACCTGATAGTAAAATTAAACTAAGCATCAAACAGAAAAGTATAGGTCTGAATGTGACTGGAAAGAAGGATATTGTTGTGGAAGAGAACTTGGATGTTTGTAAGCAGACCTAGGGATTGTCCTGGGGAAAATAGTACAAAAGCCCATTGGGAGACTATAGTACCTTTCTATAACATAATTTATGACATATAAAATTCAAGTTTGCTATTCTTTACATCACCCACATTCAAGACTTCATCTGTATGAATTTTGTGTTAAATATATGAAATGTAAGGAAAAAAAGAAAACAAATACACAGCGTATTCAAACTTAAAGGACACAGTGGAAGTGGTTCTAAGAGGCAAGTTCATAGCACTAAGTACTTACATTAAAAAAAAAAAACTGGAGTGATCTCACACTATCAACTTAACAGCACATCGGAAACTCTAAAACTCAAAGAAATCACTATACCTAAGATGAGTAGAAAACAAGACATAACCAAACTGAAGGCTGAAATCCATAACATAGAAACAAAGGGAATAGTACAAAAAAAAAAAAAACTAATAAGACAATGAGTTGGATCTTTGAGAAAATCAATAAGATAGAAAAACCCTATCCAAAAAAACTAAAAGGCTGATAGAGACTATCCATATTAACAAAATCAGAAATGAAAAGAGGGACAAAACAGCAAACACTGACGAAATACAAAGAATCATAAGGACCTACTTTAAAAGTCTGCACTCCACAAAATTGGAAAATATAAAAGAAATGGGCAATTTTCTTAATAGGTCCCACTTATCAAAGTTAAATCGAGATTAAATAGACCTCTAACCCATAAACGAAGTAGAAGCAGTCATTAAAAGTCTCCCAACCAACTGGCCCCGCCCCTCATCAGCTGCAGCCCTCAGGAGAGCAGGCCCTGCACCTTGCCTGGATGGTAGAGTAGAGCTGGCCCCAGTGGTGAAGGCAAGGGTGAGCCAACCACAAGAACATGAGAGTAGAGTAGCAGAGCTGACCCTGTGCCTTACCCGCTGAAACATTGGGTGAGCTAGCCAGGGCAGGATAGCAGAGCTAGCCCTATGGTACAGGCTGAGATAAGCTGGTGGGCTGACCAACCCAGCTACCTCCCAGACCCAGATCCAGAGCTTTGAGTTGACCCACGTCCACATCTACCCCATCTTGTAAAAGGGTCAATCCTGCAGATCCAAAGCTGCAGGATCTCCATGCCACAAGGATATCCAAAAGGTCCTGTTAGGATCCAGTAGGGATGGTGCAGCAAAAGACAGAGCCTCTAGGCAAACCAATGACTCATTCCAATAAATATTTGCAAGTAAAGGTGTATGCACAGAAGTATATATTGTGCAACACACTGTGACACATGACAGAATCCATGATAATATTTTTTTCTTTGGGGGCAGGGAAGCTGCAGGTGGAGGGCAGATACAAAGGGACAGGAAGATGAGTAAAATTGGTATACATGATGTGAAATTCACAAAGAATCAACAGAAAGTTTAAAAAAAAATTAATTGGGGTTGACTAACAGTTTCAGAGATTTAGTCCATTATTTTCATGGCAGGAAACATGGCAGACATGGTGCTGGAGAAGAAGCTGAGAGTTCTGTATCTTAATCCAAAGGCAGCCTAAGGAGACTGAGTGCCACACTGGACATAGCTTGAGCATAAGAGACATCAAAGCCTGCCCCCAAAGTGACACACTTCTTTCAACAAAGTCGCTCCTACTCCAACAAGGACGCATCTCTTAATAGTGCCACTCCCTGTGGGCCAAGCATTAGAACACACGACTCTATGGGGGCCATACCTATTCAAACTACCACAACTAACAATTTCACCTTTTTGTTTTTGTCAAGTTATTCCACAAAAGAGAAACAGAAGGAGCGTTGCTGAATTCATTCTATGAGGCCACGGTCACTTTGATTCCTAAACCACACAAAGACTCAAAAAGAGGGAGAACTACAATCAATTTCTGTTGTGAATATGGATGTAAAAATACTCAATGAAATACTTGCAAGCCAAATCCAAGAATACATCAAAAAAGATTATGCAGCATGATCAAGCAGGCTCCCTCATGGAGATGCAAGGATGGCTCAATACACAAAAGTAAATAAATGTAATCCACCATATAAATAAACTGAATGAAAAAAGAAAACTTCATGACCACCTCATTAGATGCAGTAAAGGCCTTTAACAAAATTCAACTCCCCTTCATAAAAAGTTTTTGGAAAGATCAGGAATACAAGGGACATACCTAAACATAATAAAGGCAGGCTGCAGGAAACCTATAGCCAACATCAATTTAAATGGAGAGAAACCCAAGGCAACTCCACTAAAGTTAGGAGCAAGACAATGTTGTCAACTTTCTATAAATCTATCAATATAATACTCAAAGCCTTAGCTAGAGCAATAAGACAACTGGAGATCACGGAAATACAAATTGGAAAGGAAGAAATCAAAGCATTGTTATTTGTAGAAGATGTAATAATATATATATATATGATAATATATATATTATATATATATCCCTAAAAACTCCACTAGGAATCCTAATAAATACCTTCAGTAAAGTAAGTGGATATAAAATTAACTCACAGAATCAGGAGGCCTCCTACGTTCAAAAGACAAACAGACCAACGAATAAACCAGGGAAACAACAACTTCCCAATAGCCTGGAATAATGTAACGTATCTAGGAGTGACGTTAGCCAAACATGTGAAAGACATGTACGAGTGAAGCTTCAAGTCCTTGAAGAAAGAACGTGAAGAAGGTATCAGAAGATAGAAAAATCTCCCATGTTCCTGGATCAGTACGAATAACATAGTAAAGATGGGCATTTGACCAAAAGTAATCTACAGATTCAATGCAATCTCCAGCAAAATTCCAGCACACTTCTTGACAGACCTTGAAAGAACAATGTTCAACTTTATACATAAAAACAAAAAAAGCCAGGATAGTTGAAACAATACTAAACAATAAAAGAGCCGTTGGTGACCAACATTCCTGATTTCAAGCTGTACTACGAAGCTATAGTAAAAAAAATCATATGATATTGGCATAAAAACAAACATGTAGATCGATGGAATTGAATTGACAACTCAAACATAAATTCACACACATATGGCCACCTGCTTCATTTTTAAAAAGCCAAAAATACATATTGGGGGAGAGGGAAATAGCACCTTCAACAAATGGTGCTGCTTAAATCAGATGTCTGCATGTAGAAGAATGCAAATGGATACATACTCATCACTCTGCACACAACTCAAGTCCAAGTGGCTTAAAGACCTCAACAACAACAACAACAACAACAGCAACAACAACAACAACAACAGCAACAACAACAACAACAAATGAATGAAAGAAAGACATAGATACACTGAACCTGACAGAGTAGAAAATGGAGACTAGCCTTGAACTCATTGGCACTGGAGACAACTTTTTGAACAAAACACTGATAGCACAGGTACTACGATCAACAATTAATAAATGGGAAACTGAAAAGCTTCTGTAAGGCAAAGGACACTGTCAGACAAAGTAACAGCCTACAGAATGGAAAAAGATTTTTACCAACTCCACATCTGATCAAGGACTAATATCCAAAAATATATAAAGAACTCAAAAAAAAAAAAAAAAACTAGATACGAAGAAACAAAATAATTCAATTAAAAAATGGTGTACAGATCTAAACGGAAAATTCTCAATAGAGGAAACTCAAAATGGCCAAGAAACATTTAAATAAATATTCAACATTCTTAGCCATCAAGGAAACACAAATCAAAACTTCTTTGAGATTCTATCTTATACCTATCAGAATGACTAGGATCAATAATAACACAAGAGGCAGCTCATGCTGGCAAGATGTAGAAATACAGGGAACACTCATCCGTTGCTGGCGGAAGGGCAAACTTGCACAGCCACTATGGAAATCGGTGTGGTGTTTCCTGAGAAGACTGGGAATTGATTTACCTCAAAATCTAGCTATACCACTTTTGTGGTGGTTTGAATACAATGGCCCTCACAGGTCCACAGGGAGTGGCAGTTTTAGGATTGGCCATATTGGAGTAGGCTTCGTTGGAAGAAGGGCATCACTAGGGGGTGAGCTTTGAGATGTGAGAAACTGAAGCAAGGCCTAGGTAGGGGTTCACTAGCTGCTGCCTACAGATCAAGGTCGAGAACTCTCAGCTCATTCTCCAAGACCAGGTCTTCCCACATGCCAACAGCTCCCCACCATGATGACAGTGGACTAAGCCTTTGAAGCAGAAGCCAGCCCCAATTCAATATTTTCCTTTATAAGAGTTGCCATGATCGTGGTATTTTTTTTTTTCACAGCACATGGGGAAGTCAAGCCAGTGCTTACATGGAGCTTTTACCTCTATACCCCAGTCTCTTTGGTTCCAGAAAGTACTCCACAGGCTACCGAAAGAGAAAGTACAAATCAACCTACCCGCAAAACCACTATTTTATTTTATTTATTTATTTATTTATTTATTTATTTATTTATATTAGATATTTTCTTTATTTACATGTAAATTTTTCCTTTCCCAGGTTCCCCTCCAAAAAACAAACAAACAAACAAAAACAACAAGAACAAACCCCTGTTGCCTCCCCCCTCCCCATGCCTGCCACCCCACCCTCTCCCACTTATTGGCCCTGGCATTCCCCTACACTGGGGCACAGAACCTTCACAAGGCCGAGGTCCTCTCCTCCTATTGATGATCGAATTTGCAATCTTCTACTATACACATGCTGCCAGAACAATCAGTCCCATCATGTATAGTCCTTGATTGGTGGTTGGGTCCCTGGGAGCTCTGAGGGTACTAGTCAGTTCATATTGTTGTTCGTCCTAAGGGGCTGCAAACCCTTCAGCTCCATAGAACCTTTCTCTAACTCCTTCATTGGGGACCGTGTACTTCCCAGAACCTATCCTCATCGCCTGATGCCTTAGCTTCCCATAGAGTCTAACCAGCACGTAAAGGATCACTTTCACATTCCTCTCCTGTTGTCCACGGACCATAATATTTCTTCTCTTCATTAGTCTATTGTTACTGTGTCCCATAAATTCCTCCTTTTCTGTTTATCCCTAACTATAAATAATTCTCAACATTCTCCCTGGGTTTCTTCTATTCCCATTCTAATCGGTATTTTACAAATCATTTCTTTTAATCACATGCCTACATTGATAGATGACTCAAAGCCCACACCTCCAATTAAAAGCCTTCTCTTTTACTCAGAAATCCTACAACCAATTACTTTCTGAGGACTTTTATCTGACATGGACTCACTACTCTGAAATCAAAACCTTCCCGTGTTTCCTAAATCTTGTTTTATTTATGTGTTGTTTTCATTGTTGAGAATTGAACCCAAGGCCTTCCGTGTGCATGCTAAACCCTTCACCACATCAGTACATCCCCAGCCCTGATTTCCCTGTATTAGTGCCTTGAATGAATGTGACTACCACCCTGTCTAAGTCAAATGTTTCTGCATTCTCTGGGATCATAGTTCTCCACTTATATGTTATATGATCCCAACCTTTTAAAAAAAAAATCTATTTTATTCTATGTAAAATGTCTTCTCTAGATTAATTTCCATCCAACCCCACTTTAGTTACACTACAAACCTCATTTGTCTCTGTGCCTTGAGTGTTATTTTCTAAGAGCCCTCCCTTGTGTCCACCCCCAAATCAGGGCCCTCCTTTCACATTCTTGCTCAGTACCATCCTCCCGCATAGCACTCACTGTGCTTCACTGGAGATAAGTACAGAAACAAAAAGAAGACACTTAGTAATAAAGTAAACAATTCAACAAAGCTCCAAGGCTGATTTTAAATAAGCACTCAGTGTCACATAAATTATCCAGGCTGCCTCTAAAAAAAAAAAAAAAAAAAAAAGAAAAAAGAAAAAAAAACAGGCAGTAAAACAATCAGATATGATTGCATAACAGGATTACCTGCCTGAGAAGAACGCTCATAGAGTCTGCTTGGTTTAAGCATCTGTTTATACCACTGTGTTGGGGCTTTGAAGGGAACGGAAGAGTTTGTCGAAAAGAGCTGAACAAACTTTAACAAACTTGAAATAGAGAAAAATTTTACAGCTCGTCTAGAAACTTAAGTGGTTATGTTCTTTCTCTAATTTCCCAAAAGGAACTCTAGAACAAATAGTACAGTTTCATTAAAAAAGTAATTTCAAATTGTGTTTTGTCATTAAGTAGGTGCGGAAATTCCAGCTAAATGGAAATACCCAAGATTTCTTTTATTTCAGCTTCTTTCAAAGAGACTTGCATCTGCACAGTTCAAAATAGGGAGGGAGAACAAGAGTATCTGGAATCCTCTGAGCACATTATCAGTTACACCCTTGTAAAAGAATTTGAATGTGAATTATGGGACAATGAGGG
Organism: Montemys delectorum; assembly: GCA_019843815.1. Classification (NCBI taxonomy): domain Eukaryota; kingdom Metazoa; phylum Chordata; class Mammalia; order Rodentia; family Muridae; genus Montemys; species Montemys delectorum. The sequence continues at coordinate 702 of JADRCD010160358.1, read as the reverse complement.
AATATTTTCATTCTTTCTTAAGGGGTCTGTCCTTAAAATGAGCGTTTGAGGTTTTTCTTGCTTTTCATGGGGGGTTGGAGGGAGATATTAAATATTTACTTGTTAAGTGATTAAAAGAATAAAGAGAAGTCCATGGCTCATGTTAAGTGGGAGGCCTTAAATGAAACCAATTTTCAATGTCTGGTCTGCTCACCAAGGCCCTGAGGTACCAAGGTGTCTCTGTCTGGCACTGCCACACTGAAACCTTCTAAAGACTTAGCGCATTAACATCTCACAAAGACTCCTCTGCCTTAGTCACTCAAAGTGTCATTCTGAAAAGGCTAATTTATCAGAAGCTAGGGAGTTGGCTCAGTGAGTAAGAGCACTTGCTATGAAAAGAGGAGGAGCCAAGTTTAAATCCCCAGCATCCATATAAAAGCCTATCTCCATATTTCTCCAGCTTTTCTAGGTGGAGACAGGTAGATTCATGGGGCTCACTAGCCAGTCAGCCTGGCAAAATGGTGAGCCTCTGCTCAATGAGAGACCTTTTCCCAGTAATATTAATAATAACAATGTGTAGATCAATAGAAGAACACATTGGACATCGTCCTCCGGCCACTGTATATCCCACTATGGGCACTGCCATCTGCCCACATGTGCCAATACACTACAATCCAAAGAGAGAGAGAGAGAGAGAGAGAGAGAGAGAGAGAGAGAGAGAGA
>JADRCD010160357.1:0-19001 GCA_019843815.1 Montemys delectorum | reverse complement strand
TTTTTTTTTTCTCTTCTCCTTAGCATCTCTGGTTTGCTTCAGTCCTAAGAATACTCTCATTTAAGTCCAGCAAATGCCATGTCAAGTTGAACACCACCCTTCAAGTTGAACATCACCCTTTCAGAGTCTTGGAAGCCTGAAGTAGGCGTCTACCCACCAGCTATTTTTTCCGCAACTCAAGTCCCTTGGACAAGATGAAGAACTGGGAGAAGTGGTGGAGTCACGTGACTGATACAGTTGTTTGGTGTGGTAGGATACCTTATAGGATCTTCTGTCAGGTTGCTTTTCCTTGAAAGTTCTCCTCTTTGGTCATGTCTCCCCCCCCCCCCTTTTTTTAAAGATTTATTTATTACCATACATAAGTACACTATAGCTGTTTTCAGACGCACCAGAAGAGGGTGTCAGATCTCATTACGATGGTTGTGAGCCACCATGTGGTTGCTGGGATTTGAACTCAGGACCTTCGGAAGAGCAGTCAGTGCTCTTACCCGATGAGCCATCTCACCAACCCTGGTCATGTCCCTTTTAACATGGCCTGAGGGCCAGCCCCTTCCTTCATGAACAAGAAGCTGCTTGTGCTTGAGTACTCTCTCTCTCTCTCCCCTCTGTTCCAGCCTTGAGACTCTGAGCTCCTCTTAATCAGTCACTATTCCCATGTTCTCCCCCCCGCCCCCAAACTCCAGGAGACAGACAGAGGTCAAGGTCTCAAGTGATCACATTAGGTCTCATTTGGTTTAAAGTGACAGGTAGGTGGATAGGTTATAGACAGACTCCAGAGCCGCTCCCTATAAAGTAGACCTGTCATTGACTTCTGGAGGGGCAGGTTTTTTTTTTATTATTAATTATTTTAAATTACAAATATGTATGCGTGTATGTGCACGTGGAGTCACAGGGTGAGCCACCTGACCTGGGCATTGGGAATGGCGTTCTGGGAGAATAGTACACGCTCTAACAGCTGTGCTTTCTCTCCAGCTCCTGCATTGACTCCCTAAACTTTTCCTACACAGGTTTCTGGCTGCTCTTCCGTGTCCTGAAGGAGGCAGTGGGCTTGTACTGCTGAGCCCTCTCAGCCTGCTCTGCATCCAGCTAGTGCTTCTCAGTGTGTCGACCTGCGACCCACCGTGGTGCGCTTGGTTTTGCTGAGCTTAGAAAACAGAAGATGGAATTTTCTTTAGAAAATGAAGATCACCCCAAATCCCATCATTTTTGGTTTGGGGTTTTTTTGGGGTTTTTTTTTTGGGGGGTGGGGGGTGGAGATTCCTTTCTTTCTTAGGAAGTGTGGTAAACAAAGAGTGAGCATAAACTTAAAACAGTTAGTGTGCACCCTTTAAACTGCCTTTTATGGTTACACAGGTTGGTGGGAAGATCCTAACTACTAAGTAGACAGATAACAGACCGTTCTGGATTACAGAACACTATTTTTGACATTCTCCCCCAACCAAGAGTGGCGTTTATACTCCCTTTCCTGGAACTTGGGCATGGTATGACTACTATGCCCAATGGACTATAGTTTGTGACTTCTGGGGCAAGGTCCTGAAAGGTCATGAGGCTTTTACTCCCTGGGGTCCACTGCACCTGAGGCATGGAACTAACTACCACAGAGCGAACATGACTACCCTGAAGTTGTCCCAGAAGATGCAGATCTTCAGCTCTGCAGACCAGGGGGCAACTCAAGCAAATGGAGAGGTATCGTCCAGCCCCGGCATTTCTGCCCCCACCAGAGCTGAAATCACAGGGACAGGGAAGAGCCACTCCTGTTGTGCCTGCTTAGAATTCCTGACCAGCGGCACCTGCGAATACAATAACTTAATGGATGTTTTAGGTCGAAGTGATTTGTGGTGGATTGTTACACAGAGACAGTAAATAAAAATAGATGTAACTATTCATATCAGGAAGTTCCTTTAACTGCAACTGGGAGTGGCAGGTGGCAGGTTGAAGGCATCAATGCTAGGGGCGGGAAGACAAGATGCCGGCTTTTGCAGAAATTCACAAGTGAAATGAGAGTCAAGTTCAGGCAGTGGTAGTAGGGAAGAGAGGGAGGGCCCGCTGGGAGACATTGAGGCTCACACTTCTGACCTACATTCAAAGTATGAAACAAGCTAGGTGTGGTGGCACATGCCTGTAATTCTAACACTAGGGAGGTAGAGGTAGGAGGATCAGGTTCGAAACTAACTTGAACCACGTGAGTGCCTGACAACAAAACAAAACATGCTAGCCATGGTGATACATAATTGTGCAGTTCAGCAGGAGGATCGCGGGTTCAAAGCCAGCCTGAGCTGTATAGTTAAATTCCCATCTCAAGGGGTGGAGTATGAAACATAAAAGGCGGGAGACTAGGCTGTAAGTCAGGAATGCCTTCCAAGAGTCTCAGCTTTTTCCCTTCACCTGTGGAGTTGGTTTTCTCACTCCAGGCTATGATTACAAGGTTTAGTTTCACAAATGGGATGCTCTGAATGTTAGGCTGTGGATCACACTAATCGATCTGTTTTATTTTATCTCACCTCCTTACTTGAAAGCCTCTTATACTTAGAAAGAAGAGAGATGCAAAGTAAGGTACAAAGCAGAGCCTTGTTATTATTTGAAGCTGAGCCATTCATCCTGTCAGTGAACAAGGGGCTCCTGGGTCTGTCTACATCAATCAGCCTTGGTGAGGTTGGTCTCCTGCAGCCCACCAAGCAGGTGGGGTGGGAAGAACAGCACACAGGAACCACACAAAGACAGAAAATTGCTCACAGACGGTTTACCAGCAGGTTTCAAGATGTACCATGCCAAGGCTATTTGACACTCTGTGTGTGTGTGTGTGTGTGTGTTTTATAGTTAGTTTACATTCTTATAAGAGACTTTCACATGCGTAAATACAGGTAGATAAAAGACCAGAGGCTTATATGTCCCAAAGGACAATGGTTTTTGCCTTCTGTTTTTGCTGTTTTATTGAGTCCTTTATGCTTGGTTATGGTTTTCAAGTTTTCTGAATACACATTATCAGAAAACAAACAAGCAAACAAAACAGTCTTGTTGGAAATCCTGCAGAGACTGATTCATTAGAACTGCCATGCTGTGGGAAGATTGGAACATTGCAAGTTCAAAGGCTAAGTTACCTTATCTTAGGTATCTGAACCAGCCCTTCCTCGACCACCTCTGTTTCAGAAGTATCATCCTGTGACTAATAGATAAAAATCCTTTGGAATCAATAGTTCAGCAGACCACTAGCTTCCACTAATCCAAAAAGCTCAGAGAGCATTTTGGGCCTAGTGAAAAAGATGCTCCTGTCTCTCTGGACTTGCCTTTCTGATGGACTCACTAATGTAGTTTACACTTACCTTGGTGTGTGTTTGTTTGATTCTTTGTTTTTGTTTTTGTTTTGTTTTTCTCTGAGACACGGTTTCTCTGTGTAGCCCTGGCTGTCTTGGAACTCACTCGGTAGACCAGGCTGGCCTTGAACTCAGAGATCCACCTGCCTCTGTCTGGGGACCACTGGGATTAAAGGTATGTGCCACTTCCGCCCAGTTGACCTTGATTTATGACTTTCTTTTTTTTCTGTAAAGCTAGAAAAAACTTTATAAAACTGCTTATGAAATTTGGAATGAGGGGCCAGGTAGTGGTGGCGCGCCTTTAATCCCAGCACTTGGGAGGCAGAGGCAGGTGGATCTCTGAGTTCGAGGCCAGCCTGGCCTACAAAGTGAGTTCCAGGACAGCCAGGGTTCTACAGAGAAACCCTGTCTCAAAAAAACCAAAATAATAATAATAATAATAATAATAATAATAATAATAATAATATAAAAAATTTAGGAGGAATCCAGGATAAATCTGTGTTCCTGGGCCATAGTCACCCAAAAGTGGCTCTAGAATAATCTACTTCTTATTCACACCTTTAAGATGAGAGCTGTGGGTTTTGTGTCCATAGTTCCACCCATCCTGCCCACACACAACAGTGTTTTCTGGAGCTTCCAATTTAGAGCATTTTGTGAGTCTTTATTCTAGCTAGGTAGTCACAGACCCAATAAGGCTGACCTTTCCACACAGCTGGGGCCCCTTCTGATTCTTTCAGAATTCTTTACTAAACATTTCTCCACTGTTCACCTCCTTTCCCAAGTGCCCAGCACAGACCCAACCCCCATTCTCCAGTCCTCTCTTCAGAGCCAGGGCTGTGGTCTAACTAATCATCAACTAATTCCTGTGCCTCCAAATCACTTTCTGTCTGGTCCTGCCCATCTTCTTCCCCTTTCCCACTCTCCACTAACGTTTCCCCTGCAAACATCAGTTTGGTGTTAGAATCAGAGCCCATACACAGTAAGATCATTCACGATACTTGAGTAGTCAATAGCTTCATACTCAGTTGGGTTTTTTTTTTTTTGTTTTTTTGTTTTTTTTTTTAAAGAGATTGCCCAGTTCACATTACCTAGTCTCTAATTAGTGATGTCAAAGCTCCAGTCAAATGCAGATTTTTCACACTCCCGTTGAATTTGTGTGCAAATAGGTCACAACCTCTTTTAACAAAGCAGGGGAGGTCGCCTGTAGCCAGGTGCCATCACTATTAATATCAGATGGAGCAGCAACTAATTCAGTCATGTTGATGGATGCCTAGATAGTGCCCAGACTCCTGCAGTGTGAGTGACTGAGTCCGAGAAACCAATTTCCTCCCAGCCTGAAGTGCTCCAGGTAACCCTGGTTACAGAGAAATGACTACGTCTACTATACCAGCTTATCCAGAATAATGTGCACAGCTAAGCAAAAAGCAAACCAAACCCACCAACAACAATAGGCGTATGTGAAATTCATGTTCCCAACGATCTACTCCAATTTCTCAGGGTGGGGGTGGGGTGATGTAAGTGGCTAGGGAAACTGCAAAGCAGGAGGATTACAAGAGGCATTACAAACCAACGCTCAACAGAGGCAGAAATGTGCATCAGCTTCTGAGCTCTAGCCACTGAGCCAACTTTCTTTACCTAAACAGCTCACTTTCCACTGTAGCCAGTGCTTAAATCTGCTAGAGAGTTTCTTTCTTTCTTTTTTTTTTTTAATTATCTTCAGGATTTATTTAGATAAGAAAGCTGTCGATTTCAACAGGAGGGGGAAAGGAAAATTAAAAAAAAAAAACTCTATAAGAAAGTGGCCCCCAAACCTTGACCCCCTTAGCACTGCACAGGGTGCTGCTCATGTCTTGCTTGTCCTTCAAAAACCAGCCAGATAGCCCAAAGAGCTGGTGCTGACCCCCTAGGTGGGTGTGTGCTTTAATTCCAGTCTGAACTGCACTATGCAAAAGGCACACAGACACATTAACATGCATCAAAACCGACAGCCCCCACAGTAGTGAGTGTATAAACTTTTGCAAGGTGCACAATCTGTGACCTTGGTCCTATGGTCCTGGTGGGAGGACAGCAGCATCTACCAAGTGGTGCTGCCTCAGTGAGGCTGCTGACAGCAGGAGCCATCCTGTGAAGGCACAATGTCAACCACCTGCTAGCGAGGCACTGAGTGACAGAATGAGTCCCCCTGTACATGCTGCTCACTTCCACACTGGCTCACTCAGTGTTCCCCTTGATAAAACTGAGGCTGAGCCCGAGCTCATCCTACAGCTAAATTTGAGAGGACAGCGGAAGAAGCTTCTTACAAAACTGTCATTCCAGCTTTAGTGGTTTCTAAAAACTGCTGGGTTTTATAAAAAGGTCTTCCAGTATACCAGTGAGTCTATTGGACAGTGGGACTTCATGTGAACTGTTAGGTGCCACTGGTGGGACGGAGCCCCGTACTGCAGTGGCCAGTCACATGCTTCGGCTATGAAATGCTCTGGTGAGGACTGCATAGATAGGAAGACATTTGGAAGATGTGTGGTGCCTTCGGCGCAGAGGTGATGGGACCCAGTGGCACGCAAAGCTTCTCAAGAGTCTGCCTCGTCTTTAACTTCAGTAATTCTGTCGATAGACTTGAGGATTTCAGCAACAAGGTTCAGTGTCTCTGCTCCAGACACCAGCTGCTTTATGGATGCATGTGCACTGTTCATGACAACATGGAGGTTCTGCAAGGCCACATCAGTGTTCTGCTTCATCACGGTAAGGCTGGCACCCTGGCCTGACCGCAGGGCTTCATTTTCTCGCCTGTAGTTTGAGAGCTGAGCCTGAAGCAAATTTATTTCCTGTTTCAGCTTCAAGACATGATTTTCTGCTTTTACAGCCCGTTTGGTCATCAGTTCGAGGTTCTGTTCGACTTGCTGGACCACTGACTCGAGGTCGTGGAAGTCACTTTCCTCCTCGATCATCTTTGCCTCCAACTTCCGTTCGAGCGTCCTCACCATTTCTGTTTGAGTTTCAGAGAAGCTCTGAACCTCATTTAGCTTTCTTCTGAGCTTAGAGTTTTCATCTTTCAGTGCTTCATAACTTATCTGCAACGTCCGTAGGTGTCTGTCCCCTAGGGATTCCTCATGAGCAGCAAAGTCTGTGTTAGGACTCCCAGCTGGAGATGCTGGGGAGATCCTGGAGTCAGCGTCACTCAGCGTCCATGGGGGCAAAGACTCAGGACCTGCCAGCTCTGATGCGTTGGAAAAAAAGGAAAGGTAGGTGCCACAGGGCGATGAGTTCTGTGTGGCTCTAGAGGAATGAGTCTGCTCCACGGCAGATGGCAGGTAGGCTCTATTCCATCCATCTTCTTCATCCTCCTCTAGGTTGCTGGCTCTTGTTGGGTCTTCAAAAAATGGCTGCTGATATTCCAGGCCATGTCCCATGGGTTGGGAGGCAGGGGAGCTGTGGTCTAGTCCCAGTGGGTGCCTTGAGGCTTCCTTCGGGTAAATTCGGCTGGTGGTCGTATCTTCTTTTGACAGGCTGAGGTTCTTGGTTTTCAAAAACTCTTTGAAGGAGAATGGATTGGCTTCTTCAAGATCTTCAAGTTTGTCACCTCCAAAGCGCGTCTCATGGGCTCCCGACGGACCTTGTTTAGTACATTTCCCCTTTCCATAGCCAAAATCGTCGGGAACCACGAGGCTCCGCGTCCGTGATAGTGGGGGCGCGCCCTGCCGCCGCGTAGCCCGACATCGCCGCGCCCTAGCCGGGCCGTGGCCCCATGGCCCACAACGCCGTCGCCAGCCCCTGCCTCCTCCGGCGCAGCGGGCCGGAAGCCCCCGGCGCGGCGGGCTGGAAGCCCGAGAGTTTCTTAATGATCTCTACCTGTGCTTCATAGTGATGTACCCGGTCCTTTTCTTGTAACATAACTTCATGGCAGCTAAACTAGAACACAGTTGAGAGAGTAGATGCCATTCATTATCATACTGGAAACACAAGCATAAACCCAGACAAATGTAGGGCAAAGTGGAACAATTGCTTTTTCTAGTAATTACTGATGAAGATAGAGTCTCTGAAAAACCTGACTGCTCTTGTAAACACCGTAAGAAGCATCAGGCATTCCCCTTCTGGCCTCCAACCCTGCTTTATGCCTTCCAGAGTACTGCACTGAGAGAGTATATGAACCTTCTAGCAATCTGCTTGTTGGAACCTGTGTTAGCGGCACAATCAAAACACGAGCGGGTATAATTGACTTCTAAATAGTTTGTACTGTTAAACTTCTCAGCTGGAGAAGGGAGATTCTCAAACCAAGGACCACAGTAGGATCTAAAATTTTTTTCATGGAAGAAAAACACAAGAAGGAAAGGAGAGGTGTTTGAGTAAAATAGTAATGGAACGCTGCCACAAAACATTTCCCCTGTAGCCCCCATTTCTTCAGTAACCCCCATAAGCAGGCAAGAACATAACAGACCCTGTTTCCATGATCTATGGCTCGGAGGCGTTAGCAGGCCAGATTTCAGGTGCTCCTTGGACTGATGTTGATTCTGGAGGCGCAACAGAGAAGTTGGATTCTATTTGCCATCAGTTCCAGCACGGGTTGGCTTGTTCCTTTTGGTTCTTTGTGGACAGTCCAAAGCCCTGGTGTACTAGATGTCTCATTGCCTTCTGCAAGTGTGTTCTAGCAATTAGATGGCTTCCCGTTTCCAAGACAGCTGAGGGGTGGGTGGGCTTATGTGGCTCCCAGGCAGGATCAACTCTTGTTGGAAATCTGTGTGATTTCGAGGGACAACTGGTCATTCCAGATGGAAGAGGGAAGCCCATATTGAACTTGGTCTGTGTGTGTTCCCTCCTGCAGGGACGGTTTCTTCTTAAGGATTACTTTCTTTTCTCTATGGGTTATCCCCTGCTCAAGAAGAAAAGCCCTTGATGGGTTAATGAGTTTGCCTTGCCGGGCACACTGAATCATCTGTCTTGTGTTTCTCACTAAATGAGAAGCTTTAACAGCTCAGAGCAGAGGTGTGGAGAACTGTGGTTCGAGCTGATAGCAAGCTGTTGAAATGCCTGGGCCTGTCATCCTACCACCTCAAGGCAGTTCCGCAGGAGGGTATTTTCCAAAGCAGGGCTCCTTTCAGCTTCTGTCCACTGGCTGTTCATTCCAAAGGCATATTTAATCGACTACTTGTTTTTCAAAGTCTTAGTTACTACAGTTTACTGTTTTGTAGTAGCAACTATTAATCCACTTTGAGCCTTCTCCCCCAGAAATATCAATATCATCAATTTCTCAATTTCTTTTTCATTCTTGTATTCTTGCTACATTGTTTCTCTCTCTCTCTCTCTCTCTCTCTCTCTCTCCCTCTCTTTGTGTGTGTGTGTGTGTGTGTGCGTGCGTGTGTGTGTGTGTGAGTGTGCTTGCCATAGTGCATATCTGTGCAGGTTCCAGAGATAGAACTTGGGTTAGTAGGCTTAGAGACAAGTGCCTTTGGCTGCTAAGTCATCCCTTTGGCCCACAATAGCATCCGTTTCTCACTTGGACCTTGCTTTCATTAAGGCATACATTGATAAAATACTATACATATATTCTGTTTTTGTAAAGGGGGTGTTTTCCTCTGTCAAAAGGCTAAGCTTAGTCTATAGATCCTGACAAAGATAGTTGAGTTGTTAAGTGGCAAACAAACAAACAAAAAAATATGGTCAAACAGTATGCATTGGCATATGCCATTTATATAAAATATGTGGAAATACAACATGTGTTAGTATAGAATAAAGGAAATGAAACCATGTTATTAATAGCTGTGAGCCCGGGGGTGGGATCGTCAGGGCTTCTTCACTTCCTAGGACAGCTGGAAAGTGAGCCTTTTCACAATTCGCGTCTGTTATTTTTCTACTCCAAATGGGAAGAGGGACATCAAAATAAAGTTAGTCAGAAGGAGTCCGTTGAGTTCTTAGCCTTATCATCCAGCTGGCTGAACTAACTAATACAATCAAAAACGGTTCAACAGTGGGGCATGAACAGTACCTGAGGTAGAAGGCAGCAGATTACAGATTAATGCATATTGCTTTGTGTTTCGGATGAATCCATATCACGTATATGTTTACGTGGGCAGAGGAGAGAGGCAAGTGCCATAGATGAACTTTCTGTAGGTGTTTTTCACAAAAAACAAATTCTCATTTAAAAACAACTCGAAGCTGGAAAGATGGCTCCGTGGTTAAAAGCATTCTGTTATACTCACAAGAAGATCTAGATTTGGTTCCCAGTGCCCACACGGTGGCTTATAACTCTGTAATTCCAGTTCTATGGTTCCAGCGCTGTCCTCTGACTTCTGAGGGAATCAGGCGTACACCTGGTGCACATACAAACAGCCAAGCCAGCAAAATCCACACACATAGAATAAAAACAGCTAAGAAAATAAGCATATTTATTATTTAGCTGGCTTAAGGAAATATTCTTTTTTTTTAAGATTTATTTATTATATGTAAGTACACTATAGCTGTCATCAGACACCCCAGAAGAGGACATCAGATATCATTATAGATGGTTGTAAGCCATCATGTGGTTGCTCGGATCTGAACTTACAACCTTCAGAAGAGCAGTTGGTGCTCTTAACCGCTGAGCCATCTCTCCAACCCGAAATATTGTTTCTTAATTTAAAATTTTAGCTGTATGTATGTGTCCATGTTTCTGGCATATGTGTGTGGGTACCCAAAGAAGGCCAGAAAAGAGCCTAGGACCCCCGTGGAGTTGGAGTTTCAGGTGTGCTGAGGGATGGAATTCTGACATGGGATGGAATTCAGGCCGTCTGAAGTACAGCAAGCAGTCTTGATTGCTGAACCATTTCTCACTAGGTAAATGTAAAAGAAATACACTGTCTTTTCTACCAAAGAGTTAAATAAGGGAAAATTTTCATTAAAAAAAAATTGCAAAGAAGCTCCAACGCAGAGATTCAAATTCTTCCGGGGTCAGCAGCAGTATATGCACTCAAGTTTGCACTCGTGCTTTCTGCTTATTAACTGTGCTACTTTAAGTTAACCAGCAGCATAAGAGTGTGAGGCTGAGCCCTGACCATCTAAAGAGTGTGGCCCAGGACCCCTGCTGGGTGCGCTGGCTGGCTTAATTTGGCATAGTTATGAATCCTTCCACAGGAGCAAAAATTTTTTTGGCATGCTGAAATCCTTCAGATTCTGTGGTCACCTTCTTGGGATCCCAGACCGGTTTCTAAGACCACAGCCCCAAGGAACATTTTAACTCGAGACTGGGTGTATGTATGGGAGAGAGAGAGAGAGAGAGAGAGAGAGAGAGAGAGAGAGAGAGAGAGACAGAGAGACAGAGAGACAGAGAGACAGAGTGACTTAGCGAGTGATAGCTCAGTGTGCAAGCCTGGTGATCTTAGTTTGATTCCTGGAACTCGTGTGATGGAAAGGAACAAACTAACTCCACAAATCTGTCCTCTGACTGCACACACATATGGTGGCACATGTGCACTCCCCACACACACACCATATATATGTCCAGCAACAGTAGTAGTAGTAGAAGTAGTAGTAGTAGTAACAGTAAAAGGAATTATTTTGGAAGAATACTTATTTTGTTACATAATCTGAACCAATTTCTGCTTGGGAAAATATCAAGTGAGATATTGGTCAGTAGCATCGAGTGGCAGTTAATTGGTAGGCATAGTTCATTTAATTGTCTCAGTCTAACAGACTGTCAGTCTGTGGTTTGTGTTTTATCCCTGTGTGGAGTAGTACTTGGTTTTAAAGACTTGAGCCTGCCTTCTTCCTCACTATTCTTGCTATTTGCTTTTGGATACATTCTTAACCCTCTTGAGTTTTGGTTTTTGAAACCAATGCATTAGGGTGAGCAGAGATACCCGGGGTTCTCGTAAGGCTAAACTACCAGCCTATGAACGACCAAGGTGGCCTGTCTTTGGAGAAAATCAAACCAACAGAGTTCAATGGTTTCCCTGTTGATGGAGAAGCCCATTTGCAGAGTGAATTCCTTTAATGACAGTGCCTGAGGGTGACCACTGTGTGAGCTAAGTCTGTACTTGGTCTCACAGAAAAGGGTAGAGTTGAAAGCTCCGTTCCTCTATTTCATCGGTTCATCTGTTTTCATTTTTTTTTTAAATTTTTGGGTGACACAATAATTGTACACAATTATAGAGCACACTTATAATTGTGCATACTTAAAGATACCATCTTACAGCATACATACATGCACGCACGCACTTTTGGTAATGATCAGTTGTAGGAAGGTAGAAGCAGAATTCAAAGAAATCGAATGGCCATCACTGATAACCCCTTTAAGATTGCCAGACAAGCTTGCCAGCCCTCATTTTCTCCTTTACGTGTCATGCACCTTGCAATGGGGACTTTACCTTTTCCTTCAATAGCTTGGGAATCTTTCTTCTGGGGCCGTCACCCAGGCCCATCTGGAATCTCTTTTTCTGTCTTTATTTATAGATCCTGAAACCCATGTCCTTTTCCCTCTGCCTAGAGCATTAAGGATTGGTACAGTATGTGACTGTCTTGTTCTCATGCTATTTTGCTTGAGACACTGCCTTCAGTTCCCTTCATGCTCCATGTCTGATGCTATGGCCCATTCATTCCCTCCCTTCTGAGCATTTGAGGGCTTGCCCCTGAGCCTTCACCCTGCCCAAATGTTTGGTTCCTAAAAGAGTATACGAGTCTACACAATAGAAGAAGAGTCAAAGCAGAGGTCTGCTTGAGAGAGCAGTCAAGGGAAAGGAACAGTAGATGAAGAACAGAGGAGAGGAGCAAAGACTGATGGGACAAGTAAGTGTGCAGAGAGAGGAGAAGAGACTTACAGATGTAGGTGAGTGGACAAGAGGGAAAGAGGTGGCGATGAGGCTAGGCAGAGTTACATTTGTAGAAGAGGGTTCTCCCAAGAGTAAGGGTGGGGAAGGTGGTTAAGGGCGTGCTAAGGCCATTCATGGGAAGGGGAGAGTGACCCAAGCAAGGATCGAGGTTCTAGGCAGCCTCATGAGGCTGGTGGAAACTCAAGTCTTAACATTTGCAGTGGCAATTACTGCACGAAGAAGTTGAGGGATATCTCTTAAGATCCTGGTGCTATCTCCTAAGATCCTGGCTGACTCAGTTCTGATGGTTAAAGCCTTAGTTTGCAAGGGCCTGCCCAAGGGCTAGACACACTGTAAAATGGCTATTTTAGAACAGCAACCAGTTCTCCTAGCTCCCTGCCAGCCTTCCTCTCAATTTCCAGCTCAGTCCCTTCAAACATTTCTCCCAACCATACCTCTGTCAGCTCCCCAACAATCTGCTTAAACAGTCCCTTCTCCCAGTTTTTCCAATACTGACAGCTCCAAACTACAACAACTGTTCTAGCCTATCTGCTCAGCTCAGCTTGTCCTAACCATACTTTCTGCACCAACTGCCTTCTCTTCTCAGTCTGCTAGCCCAATGATCCTTTTCTCTCAGCCACTCAGCATACACACACACACACCACACACACACTACACATACACATAAACAACCTATCCTGTTCCCAGAAATCCAAGAGGCAACACTGAAGGTCACAGGGCCAAGCTATTCTAACAGCTAAGAATTCTTAAAGGGCCAGTTGACACAAGAAAAGGCCAGGCACTCAAGATAACCCATCCCACAACCCTGACCTTGGGACTCTGCACGAGTCCAAATGGGAGAATCTTAATGTCCCTGCAACTCACCTCTGTGCTGTGTGAAAGGAAGCGGGTGCCCTGCATGCAACATACATGAATCTGAACAAATAGTACTCGGTACGTAGGAAATCTTATTTTACACGAATGAGCTCTTACTTGCTGCATAACCAATTTCATTCTAATTAAGCCCAAATCTAGAACCAGCCTGTTTTCTGCTATAACTGGAAATTCTCATGGTCCTCATGACTCAGCTGGTCCTTTCCTAATGGAGGTGAAGTATATGGGCTTCCTGGTCTCTCTGTCACATAGATGAACACGGTGCATTCTTGAGTAGGCTAAGCTCCGAACGCTGAAGTTTGACTCAGTTGGCATGCGCTGGCCAGGCCGATAACAAGCTCCAGCAGGTTAAAACCATGTCGGCTGTGCTGAGGCAAGACTCTGGATCCTGGCCCATGACCTGCCTGGAAGAGCAACTGCTGAGCGTTATTCCCAGTGGCCTGGCCGAACCGTTAGGATGAGCTGTCTGAGAATGCTCGGGGACTGAAGGCAGAGCTGCTGTCAGTCTTCCGGGACAAAGTATTACTCCATACATGGGTGCCCTGTTTGGGGAGAGCCCACCTCTACCTCCTAGAAATACAGGGAGAGGAGCCAGCACTGAAGGGATCCTGCCTACTTGCATCGACTGTCCACAATCCTTCCTTAAAAAGACACTCCTGTGCCTGCCAGAGGCCCAGAGTTTCCCTACAGCCTAAACCTAGAGAATTCAACAAATCCTTTTTGCTATTTATTGCATGATGATCTGGATACAAAAATGATTTGCTTACCAGACGTTATGACTTCTCCCTTGGGTGACTGAATGCGAATGCCTATGGCTACTCCAGTGGTCAGGACAGAAGACCATATGTACCATATGGCTATCATGTAATAGTCATGGCTTTTGACGGTGTTATATCTAAATTCTGCTGAACCTGGCATGGCTTCCAGAGAAGGGACATACCACATCCTGTATCCTGAGCAGTCGGGCATACAACCGGGAAACTCCTCAAACATATAAGACCCATTCTGTTCAGACTGACCTGGCTTCTGAGTCAATGAGCAACATAGGAAAGGGACGACAAAAGACCAAGGAGACACATATCACTTGAAAGCAGGCTGGAAGCTAGGAAGAAGCTCAGTATATAAAATGCCCACCACGAAAGAAAAAAATGAGGACCAGGTTTCGATTCTCAGAATGCGTGTACTTACTTAGGGTTCCATTGCTATGAAGAGACACCATGACAATGGCAACTCTCACAAAGAGAAACATTTAACTGGGGCTGGCTTACAGTTTCAGAGGTTCAGTCCATTATCATCATGACAGGGAGCATGGCAGCTTGCAGACAGACATGGTGCTGGAATTGCTGAGAGTTCTACATCTTGATCGGAAAGCAGCCAAAAGGAGACACCTCGTTCCTCACTGGGTGGAGTCTCAACAAAGGAGCCTCAAAGCCAACCCCACAGTAACACACTCCCTCTAAAGAGGGCTACACCTTCTCTAATAAGGCCACACATCCTTATAATGCCACTTCCCATGGGCCAAGCATATTCAAACCACCACACCATGTTTAAAAAGCTTGGTGGTATGTGTTTATATCCCATTGCTGGGGAGTTTGAGTCAGGGAGATGTGTGGAGCTCACCAGCCAATCAGCCAAGCCTAATGGTAGAACTCAAGCCAGTGGGAAACCTAGCCTCCAAAAACACAAAGTGGCTGGCTCTTGAGAAGGAATAAGACCTGAAGTTGTCTTCTGACCTCCATAATCACACCCACTCATGTATAGACCCCTGCTTCCACACATGCACATATACAAACAGGAAGAGGAGGTGGGAAGAAAGTGGGCTGGCTGTTCTATACACAACTCTGCTATAAGGATATAGGATATATAAATAAGTTTTTTTCGGCATATGATACCTATGTAAACCTACTTGATCATTTAGGGGTAAAGGTTAACCCATCTCTAAGTCAGACACGATAACATACACCTTTATTCTAAGCATTCAGGAGGGAGAGGCAAGTGGATCTCTGACTTTGAGGTCAACCTGATCTACAGAGCAAGTTTCAGGACAGCTAGAGCTATGTAGAGTTCCTCTGTCTCAAAACAAAACAAAACAAACAAGAAAGATGATTTGGGTGCCACACACACACACACACACACACACACACACACACACACACACACACAGATATAAAAGAGAGAAAGAGAAAGAGAACAGAGGTTAATTTCCATAGTATACACAGCTAAATTTCATGTGTTTATTCCTTTATACACACATAGACAGAAAGAGTTCTGAAATGTTTTCTCTTTCTCCTCTCCTCCTTTTTCTCTGTCTGTCCATCTGCCTGTCTCTCTCCCCCCTTGGAATGCCATGTAGCTCAGATAAGCCCGGAACTTCCTATGTAACCCAGCTGGCCTTGCAGTCCTTCCTCTTCTGCCTCCCAAGTGTTGAGATTACAGGCGCGCACCACCTTGCCTACCACCTTAACTTCTTGAACACTCAATTATGAAGTTCAAGTCCTTTAGAATCTTACATATAATGCAGGGGTTTTTATATGTTAAGGAGTAATAAGATATTTAAAATGGAATCCCTTTTTTCACAGGTTCAAGGTTTGCAATGAGGTTAGGGGAAAAAAAAAGGGAATAATGTCAAGTACCCACTCGTTTCAAATCAAAGGGTCAGATCACCCGCTGAACTTGCCAGCCCAGCTGCCATCCATCTCTGCCCGGGAAAGGAGCAGGAGTTTAGTAGACAGGTGGTTTGACTATGAGACAATGGGTGGAGTGGTGTGCACCTGCCCCGAGCACCTGCCCCATTCCTGGAGTTAGTCTTCTTGGCCTTAGGAAAGAAGGGAAGAGGCTTAAAGGAACGTGGCTAAATGGACACTTCCTGATAGATGGCTAACTGATCTGTGACCTCTAGGGGGAAATGCAAACTTGAGGAGCCCTTGATCAAAATAGCAGAGGGGGAAACAGTATTAAAAATACTAAATTAGTAAGAAAAAAGATGGGCGCTACTCTAGGAAACAAGCCTGGGCCTTGAGGCTCAGTTCAGGCAAAATCCCAAGGCATTCAGAGACGAGAAGCAAGCATGCTTCTCACTCATTGTACTCAATAGCTCAAGGGCTATAGACTTTTTGCGTGTGTTGCTCTGTTTAACTTTCACGTCAATACTGGTCGAGTTCGGTTTTTTTGTTTGTTTGTTTTTGGTAAGTTTTGTAAGATTACATAGAAACCATAGATAGGCAAAGACAGGATATGGGCTCAGAAGTTACAGGCTGCAGCCTCTGTGTTCTCTCTACTGTATTTCTCTCATTGCCCATGGAGGAAGAGATGGGACAGGATGCTGACACTTTCTGAGCTGAGCATCTGTAGTGTGCTTGAGGATGTTGGTCCAGCTGTTGGAGGAGGAACCGCAACTCCTGGAGGATCCTTTCCTGACTCTTCAGTAATACACACAATTTCCACTGTGTACCATTAGGCAGAGCAGCTGGCAAGCTGATGGAGAAGGGATGAGAAGTGTCCTTCATTCTCTCATCCAGATTTGTTCATTCAGGTGAGACATTTAATTGACCCCTCCTCCTTTGCATCCCAGAATCCTCAGGGCAATTTCTCTTCCCTCCCTTTCCTTCGTTTTAAAAATCTTGTCTGTCCAGGGCCAGCACAATTTAATGAAAAGCCAGCTTAGAGGTTATGCCCAAGATGAAAGCAAAATAAATTATTTCGGGATAACATGCTTTCGAAAATGAGATTTCAGTGTATTAAACAACAACAACCAAAAAAAAAATTGAGCTGTCTGGCCAATTATCTTATTGTCCGAGAATTCTCTTCCTTTAATCAGCCGTATGGCCTGTGTATGTAATGGCTGATGGATACGACAGAAAGGGCCAGAACTAAGCAGGCAGCTGAGCAACGGGGCTGATGATCTTCTCCCTGAAGGTTGTGGTCCTGGAATATCTGTAAATTCATGACTATGTTTAATGTCTTGTCTAAAATATGTTCTGAAAGAATGGAGCTGCCAGTAACCTTGGCAACCAAACAAGGAAGGAGAATGGCCTGTGGAATCCACAGAACCTTCAGCTGAAAGCATCCCAGTGTGGCCATTTGGTCCTTTGACAGACAAGGAAACTGTGGATGAGAGATGCCAGATGGCTTTTCTGAAAACACAGAGGTCCTTGAGGCAGAGTTGGGCCAGGACGCCGCTTCCTAAGCTACAAGTCCTTTCCTATCACAGCCTGGAAACTTGCCTGTGCTTTATTTCCACTTTGTGTATTCACTCGCTTATTTACGTTGGAATGCTTTTGTTTTTGTTTTGTTGATTCTGAAATTATGAAAGTGATACATTTCTTACTGTAAAGAAATTCAAAACAGGAGTTTAGAGTGTAAAAATGTTGAGTTTCCCAAATGCAGTTTTCTTTCTAGTAGAAACTTCTGTTAGTGGATCAGAGTGCGCTCTTCGAATTTCTCCTATCCATTGACAAGCACATCTGTCTTCTCTGTTTCACGGGAGAGGGCTATTGTTCATATTGTCTGGAGGCTTCCTTGCTTCTGTTTGCTATGTTTTTGTATCAGCGTGAAGTTACAGTTCTGTTTGGTTTTTTGTTTTTGTTTGTTTTCTTGGTTTTTCAAGACAGGGTTTCTCTGTATAGCCCTGGCTGTTCTGGAACTTGCCATGTAGACAATCTGGCGTCAAAATTTAGAGATCCTCCTGCCTCTGCCTGCTGAGTACTAGGTTTAAAGGTATGTGCCGCCACACCCAGCTACTGATTATTTTTTAAATTGAGATATTATTCATAGAGCATAAGATTCATTTTCAAATGTACAATTCAATGGCATTTAGTACACTGTGCAGATACCACACTAATTCCAGAATACACACACACACACACACACACACACACACACACCACACTAAAGCATCAGAAGCAGTATGGTGTGTATTAGATTTTTCCAAAGAAAGAAAAGCTTTTTTTTTTTTTTTTTCCCCTGAGACAAGGTTTCTCTGTGTAGCCCTGGCTGTCCTGGAACTAACTCTGTAGACCAGGCTGGCCTCAAACTCAGAAATCCGCCTGCCTCTGCCTCCCTCTGCCTCCCAAGTGCTGGGATTAAAGGTGTACACCACCACTGACTGGCAAAGAAAAGCTTTAAGATTAAATACAAATATGGCTGTGGGTAAATGCCCCGCGTGCCCTCTGTAAGCAAAGATGAGCGGCCGGGGGGGGGGGGGGGGGGGGGGGGACACGGGGAACAAAGAGAACCACTTACCCCAGTGCTGTGATAAACTTCTTCTGGGGAGATGTGAACAAGCTTCTTTTCACCTAAGAGGAGCAGACATGACAAACCAAGGCAAGGACTCCACTGAAGCTCATCTTAAAACTAATGCGTTTGGTGGGCTTACTTGGGATTATATACTGGAGCGTGGGTAAGGCCAAAACAGCTGCATCTTCATGAAGTAAATCCCAGCCCGTCACGGATGAGGACCTCACGGAAGCTGCATCCTGAAATCCCACCTTCAGCGAACCTGCCTCCCAAAATCCTTGTAACTAGTGGGGAGTGGGGTGGTGGGGATGGGGACTTGTGGGGGAGAAAAGGTGGGACTTCCAAGTGAGTTTCCTGTGATTCTTCTCTACCATAGCTTCGGCAATCACTGTTCTGTTTATTTTGTTGCTATGGCTACGGGGCCACGGCCATCTCTATTCTAGAATGGGCCATAGGATGATGCCATGACTGGATGAAACGGCCCAGTCGAGTTAACGATAAAATTACTCACTCCTTGTATCTGTTAGCTGTTAGTGCCTACACTCAACTGACAACTAATAAACTCGACTGTTTTTCTGGATTTACCTATTGTGAACATTTCATACAAATATGGCAAGAAAATACGCGGGCTTTTGCGTCTGACTTTTTTTCAGCGTGGGCTTTCTCATGTGACTTTTTTCAGTTTGCATGTGTGTGAGACTCATCCATGTTGTAGTATAGAGTAATACTTCATTCCTCCTTATGGCTGACTAACACCATCACATGTACACACTATTTTTTTTTTTTT
>JADRCD010160356.1:0-16757 GCA_019843815.1 Montemys delectorum | reverse complement strand
GTGTGTGTGTGTGTGTGTGTGTGTGTGTGTGTGTGTGTGTGTGTTGGGAAAGAAAGAGATGGAGGGGGGAGTCCAGATGGGTGTGGCTCTGGCCATTAGGAGAAGCCCAGAGTCCAGCACTCCCTTAATCCTCACGCTGTGAGTAGGGGTCTGGTATGCACAGCTCCCTGCTGCAGGGCCTCTGGCAGGAGGAGGGTGGATCCCTGCCAGGTCTCCTGGCTAGCACTGCCCCCCAGTGGCCATCCTCCGTGCC
Source organism: Montemys delectorum (assembly GCA_019843815.1). Lineage (NCBI taxonomy): Eukaryota > Metazoa > Chordata > Mammalia > Rodentia > Muridae > Montemys > Montemys delectorum. The sequence continues at coordinate 16,504 of JADRCD010160356.1, read as the reverse complement.
CAAGGGTCTGGGGCTAGAGTAGATGGTAAACCAATCACAGGGCTCCACATACCACCCAGGCAGGAGCCCATAGAACCCTCTGGGAAAATGAAAACATTTCTGGCCTGAGCCCACCAGACCCCTCAACACAGTGTTAGCCAGCTTGCAAGCAGATACTCCACCCTGCCTAGGGGAGAGAGCAGCTACCTTCCCTCCCATACCACCAGGAGCTCAGTGGAGCCAAAGAGAAGCCAGTACCCCAAAGTCCCCACCTAAAGACACCTCTGCTCTGCTGTCAGCTCTTGGTGGCCTCTGCTAGGTCATGCCCAGGAAGTACTTCTCAGTCATTTCGATATTCAACATCTTGTGGGTTTAGGACTTTAGGGTCTGATGGTAAGGACCTAGGAGCTGTCCCAAGCGAGCTCTCAGAATTCCCCCATGGAGGGACACCCTCAGGCCTCCACTAGTACTGAGGTGAACACAGGGTGAGGGGTGGGGGGGTGGAGGGGTGGAACCTAAGCCGAAGCCTCCAGGATTTCCTACTTGGTGGAGGGACATGGCAGAGAAGTGGGAACCCACTATGTAGCAGTGGGGCTAAAGGTCAATCCCCACCCAATGGGGCACCTCGTCAGGGTCGTTGTTTGGGAAGGAGGGAGCTTTGGGAGCAAAGAGCTTGGCAGTGAGGAGTGGAGGGAGTCTCATGACCAGAGATGCAGCAGTGGATGGGGTCAGCAGGTAGAGAGAGTTCTTCAATGGCTGGTCAGAACCCAGCCTCCCTTGCTGGGTTCCTGAGTAGCATGTGAGGTTTCTGGTTACATGTAACTTTCTGATAAGCAGTCTTGTTTGGAACATGCTAGCGCTAAGCACTAGAAGCCACACTAACTTGTGCTCTGCATTGCTACTTGTTAAACCTGACAGTGGTACTAAGCTCATCTTCCCTCGTTGTAGGGCTTGACTCTGCTCAGCGTAACCTAGGGCCACCCTGGGCAAAACTCCCTTCTCAGGTTGTTGGGGCTAAAGGGTCTACAGAGTCCATTGCTGGATCCTGCAAATGACCTCAGCCTGAAAGACCATCTAAGTAAGACGGAGTGTCAGCTCAGACCCTGGCCACCTGTCACGTGTAAGGAGCCGGCCCCTCAAGTGTTTGGTGTGGATAGTCCCTTCTATGAGGTCCACATAGGGAAGGGTTAAAGAGCATTCCAGGGTCCCTGCCTCCTTACTGAGTCTTAGATCTCCTGGGTACTGCTCCAGTCTTTCAGGTAACCATATCTATGCACCCTGACTAAGACACCCCCCATGCCCAATAGGAAAGAAATCCACCTGGTGGTTAAGTTCTAGGGCAGCTGCCTGAGCTCACGACCCTGGACCTGGAGTGGCGAGCCTATGCACTTGCACACAGCCAGCCACTCTGGTGGGAAGAGGGTTGAGGTTTCAGCATGCCTGCTGGCGCTGTGGCCTCTTTAGTGTTCTTGAACCAAGAAAGCCGAGCCCTGGCTGCGGGCGTTGGGGGCCTGAGGGTCTTGGCTCTGCCACAATGGGTGAGCTCTCCTGCCACACCCGCCCCTTTACTTTCAAAGTTGAAGAAGAGAATGATACGGAACCCAGAAGCCGTGCTGGCTTTGAACGTGCTGTGCCTTACCGAGGGGGCCAAGGATGAGTGTAATGTAAGTCGTGGCCCGGGATCATGACAACCAGGGGACTGCAGTTCCTGTGGCCAACCTCAGGTTGTCTTGCCAACCCATGCTTAGTCTAGATGATTTCCAGTTCCAACCACCTGTAACCTTCCGCCTGAAGTCTAGTTCTGGTCCTGTTCGGATCACTGGTTGGCATCAGACCATTTGTATAAACAGTGATCTTTCTGAAAAGGAAAGTGAGGATGAGAGTGAAGAAGAAGTTAAGCTGTGTGGCATCCTTCCTGCCACAAAGCGTAGGGGCAGGCCCAGCCCTCTGATCAGGTGGCTGCCTGCTACAGGTGCCATGCTCCGTAAGTTCCTGGACAAGTTCAAGAATGGTTTTCTCTCTGAAGAGAATAGGGGGTGGGAGGGAGGGGCTTGGGCTGGTGTTCAGAGAGTGGTCATGGTCCACAGGGTCCTGTGCTTCCTGATGTTTCCCTTGTCTAGAGGTGGGACGACCTTTGAATACCTTCTGACCCACCTACCCAGATTCAGCCCCCAGCACTGCAGGGGGAAAAATATGAAGTTCAGAACACATTTTTAACATTTTACATTTTAAGATAAATATCAGGGCAGTGGTGGCGCACGCCTTTAATCCCAGCACTTGGGAGGCAGAGACAGGCAGATCTCTGAGTTCAAGGCCAGCCTTGTCTACAGAGTGAGTTCCAGGACAGCCAGGGCTACACAGAGAAATCCCGTCTCGAAAAACCAAAAAAAAAAAAAAAAAAAAAGATAAATATCTAAGTAAAGTGGTGTATGGTTGTTTTGCGGAGGTGGGGGTGGGTGGGAAGAGGGTTGGTGGGAGGAGCCTGTCCTGCTGAGAGTCTGATGGACAGCCTCTCCTGGGTACAGAGGTGCGGAGCAGGTGGGATGGAGGAGAGACGTCTATCTCTCTTGTCTACTGATCCACTCAGAAAACCTTCAGGTCCCGAGGCACACTCTGATGCCCTCTCTGCCTCCTAACCCCATCATGGCCTCCACACAGAGTTCCCAGTCTAGCAGGGCATTGCCAGGTCAGGGTTGCTCATGTAGGAAAGGAGAGAGTGGCCTACACTTCCGTGAGGTAGGCCATGGACAGTGGGATTTATCCCCACTTCTAGCTGCTTCTAGACCCAGGGAAAGGCAGAACAAGTAAGCTCTGTAGCCTCTGACTTCATCAGACTCAGGGATCTGAAGGAGATGGAGTAGAGGGGGGATGGCAAGCCAAAGAACTCCAGGTCACTATGAGGCATGCAGAGCAGGCCAGAAACCCCAGGTGTGCAGAGCAGAGGGTCTTGTGGTTCTCATCACAGCTCACTGCAAATCTCAGTTGCATCAAAGAAGAGATTACGCTAGGGATGCATCCATGCATGAATGAGAACCTGCCTTCTACCCCCAGACCCAGATGAAAAGTACAGATCTGGTGGCAAACACCTTGTAATGCCTGCCCTGCAGAAGTGAGCAGAGCCCTAGGGCTTGCCAACCACTAGCCTGATTAAACCAGTGGGCTCCATGCTCAAAAGCAACATGAATGACTTCCGAGAACAATATCCAAGGTTGATGTCTGGCCTTCATGTTCGTGTTCACAAATGTGCATGCACACACTTATACATGCACATGTATACACATACCTTCCACATGTGTGTACACATGCACACACACAGAGATAGACAGAGATAGACAGAGAGAGAGAGAGAGAGAGAGAGAGAGAGAGAGAGAGAGAAGAAGGAGGAGGAGGAGGAGGAGGAGGAGGAGGAGGAGGAGGAGGAGGAGGGAAAGGAGGAGCACTGATTGCATGGACAGTTGGCCACTAAGTCTAACTGCAGTCTTAAACAGAAAGAGAGATGAGGTACATTTCTGGGAGGGAGGGAGTGGGGGACATCTTGACCCCATTAGAAAGAGGGAAAAGTTGACTTCTGGGTTTATACTTTGGGCTGTGGCTAAGGATGACCATACCCTGCCAAGAAGTAACCCAGGCCACAGTGGGAACATGAGGAAGCATGGGCTTAGAGGTCAGACATGCTTCCTCGTCAGACTGGTAAGCTCAATGGCAGGTGAAGAGCTCAGGAGAGCCAGTGAGCACTCAGAAACTAGGTCTAGACTCAGGGATGCAGAGACGATGACAAGTCCGCCTCCTGAATGAGCCACAAAAACTGAGTCCAGTTTTCTGATGAACATGTCCGTTGGCACCTCTGGAGAACACACCCCAGTCCCTGGTCTTACCTTGGAGGGATAATGGAGCCCTTCTATCTCCATCTCTAACTTTCCATCTCCTTCCTCCATCCTCCTACACCTCCACTTTATTTTGAAGTGCCATAACTCAATTCCACATTTTTGCACGTTCTAGGCAGATCTTCTCCCAGCAGGCAAAATTCTCAGCCCTCGATTTTAGCTTGAGCCATAACCTTGAACTCAGGATCCTCTTTGATCAGTCTTCCAAGTATCTGAGATTAAAGATGTGTGCCCCCAAGCCTTTCCATCTCTATTCTACAAATGGAGAACATCTGTATTGAAAACTTGAAGAATGAATTAATTGCCCTGGTGGTCCAGCATCCTGACAGGACCAAGCTATTTAATGGACAATGCTGCTCTTTCACTTCAGGAGCCAAATGCAGCAAAGAGTGCCTGAAAACATTATGATGGTGTCTAGCGCAAGAGCAAGCCACCTTCTTATGACAATGCCAGCCGGTCTCGCTCCTCCGGGGTGGCCCCTGTAACCCAGTTCTGCCTGCTCTTCTCTGGGTTATTCTTTACCTGTCTAGAAAGCAAAGACCTCTACGATGCTGTCACTGTCAGGCAAAGGAAAGGAAAGGTCACAAGGAGTCATTCAATTAACAGGTAATTGGTGGAGAAAAGCCCAGAGAACACCAGTATCAGGCCCAGGAGCTCAGAACACTTACTTTGGGGTGCGGGGAGAGGTTTGAGTGATCTATGAAATGTTGCCTTCTTTCTCCCAACTAGCTGTGAGTTTCCTGCAGTCAGAGGTCATGCCACGGCTTCCAGGGAGGCCAGCCTCTGCCCCCCGCCCCCCTGTCCACACAGAGGTCATGCCACGGCTTCCAGGGAGGCCAGCCTCTGGCCCCCCGTCCACACACACTTGAGAAGAGGATGGATACAAGACAAACACTCTGTGCCTGCTAATAGCCGACTGTATCCAACACTGCCAGCTAAATACAGTATTTCCCATAAACCACTTGGGTCAAAGGGGATGCATCATCTCTTTTCAACAAACTGTTTCCCCAGCTATTCAAAGACTGGTATCCACTAGCCACTCCACAGACTGTGGCTTGTCTATCAGGTAGAATCCTAGTTGGTTTCTGAGGCGTAAGTAACTCACAAGAGACACTTGATGAACAAATGAAGAAATCAGCAGGGGGAAGAAAACTTATCTCGGGCTACACTGTGCCCGCCTGCCTGCTTCCCTAAGACCACAAGCTGTAAACCTTCAGGGGACAAGGTTTTATTTTTCATCCCTTAAGGCTGGCATGATGCTTAATGTTCAGTATATTCTCCTTTTTCTTGTCTCTTCTCTTCCATTTGATATCTGGGATCAAATCCAGCACCCTCCACATGCTGAAGATCCTTCCCCAGTACAATACACATTTCCTGGGTGAATGAGTGAATGAATACTTTCCTATAAAGACAGATGTGTTCTATTCTTTCTACGACACGGATCACCAGGAGCTGGGAGGATCCTTACCAGTCAAGTCTGCTGAGAACATCCCAAAGGAGCCTGCCTGGATCTGAGGCACATACTCGCCCCATGCCTTGTAAGAGCTCAGCAGGCAAAAGTATACCTAAGGCTCTGACTCTTCTACCTCACCCTCTCTTCCAGGCTGGGGGGCTAGCATTTTGTGTCCCAGGTGTCAGTGTGTTGAGCTCCCACTGTGGCTGTACACAGACAGCTGAGGGCACAGCTAACGGCATCTGGTGTGTCTTGTGCTCTGTTAACCCAGTTCCTGAGAGGTGCCATTGGAACTCCAAAAGGCAGACTACCAAGTGACATTTTCTCTGCTCCCATCTTCTCAGGGTGCCTCAAGTCTTCGGAGCTGATCGCTGAGAGTCCCTAATGGAGCCCCAAGGAGAGAAGGTCTCAGCAAAGATGGAAAAGTTGCATCTAGATCCAGGTAGCCAAGGCTCACTGACCTGCGAGAGCGCCCCATCCCTGTCTTGAGCTAGGGGAAACAACACTGTCCTGTCAGCTTCTGGTAGGGCTCTAGGGAACCTGTTGTACATGCACCTGCAGCACATGGAGAATGGATACATACTGCACCTGGGTTGCACTCGAGTGTTACAACGCACCATCTCAGTTTCTCTTTCCTAGGCTCAGCTCATCTGAGAAAGGGCATAAGGAAGGCAGTGCCTGCCTATACAGACATAGTGGACAAAGACCTTCTACCTAGTCATATCCTCAATGTACCCTCACTACCACTATGTACGACCACACCTCTGAAGCCCCCACATCTCCTACGTCTGTTTTCTTTTAAATAAGACAGTCTATTTCAAAAACTTCCAAATTAATCACTAAGTTAATTGCAAGTCCCAGCTTCAGGGCTCATTGGAATTTTAAGTGTGTCCTAGGAGTGGTGAGATGGCTCACTGGGTAAAAGGGTAAACTGCACAAGCCTCATGCTTTGAGTTTGATCTCCAGAGCCCAAGGAAAAAGCCAGATGTGGTAGCATACACCTGTAATTCCAGAAGTCCTACAACAAGATGGGAGATGGGGACAAGAGCATTGCCTGGAAGTTCAGAGGCTGAGTATCCTAGAGTACACAGCACATCAGCCACAAGAAAGACCCTATCTCAACAGAGACTCCCTCAGTAAGAGAGACTCCTCATCAAGAGAGGCCCCCCCTCAACAAGAGAGACTCTTTTCAATAAGGTGGAAAGCTAAGAATGCTCAAATGTGCCATATTCTCTCTTAACACACATCACACACACACACACACACACACACACACACACACAGACACATTGACTGACTGACTGATTGATTGATTGATTATTGTACCTAAAATGTATTTTCTTGATCCCCTGAATATACCAGAGCCTCTATGAGCTCCAGAGGTACACAGCCATGGGGATTCCAGAGTCCCACTTCCAAGCTCCCTCTTCTGGAGATTGTCCCTTCTCAGTTGTGGGACGAGGGGGAAGAGAAAACATTGGAGTGGTCTAAAGGAATAGTCTCCAGTGGGGCTTATGCTGCAGTGCACTAGGAAGGGATGGGATGTGAAGTCGGGGTTCAGCGTTTTCTGCATTAGTCTCCTCGCTCCAATGTTTTCTCGTCCGTGGGAATCCAAGGGACCTCTGTGGTTTCAGAATGACTGCCCCACCAAAGATGTACATGCCCCCATCCCAAGAACCGGCCACGGCCCCTTTCCTTGGCATCTGGGACTTTATAACTTGTGGTTAAGTTATGTATGTAGCAGACAGAGATTCAAGGCTGGGTGTCTGGAGCACAAAGTATGTCTTGTGTTTTAAAACTTTTTTCCCCCTGAGATTGGTTTATTGATTTTGTGCATAGGATTTTTTTTCCTACATGTATATCTATGCATCTCATGTGTGTCTAGTGCTGGCAGATGAGCCTGAAATGATCCCAGAGTTCCCAACTTGATCACCAGCATCCGCAGCATCCCCAGCATCCCCAGTATCCCCAGCCATGGTCAGAAAGTGAGAAGGAATGAAGGGATTTCAGAGAGATGCTGCCTCACAATTGACTGTGGAGGTGCAGGAGGAGGCCCTGAGTCAAGCATCCCAGGTAGCGGCTAGAAGCTGGGAAAATAAAGAAGTAAGCCTTCTTACTGACGCTTGCAGGAGGACACAGCTCCTGTCGACAGCTTTCCATCGGCCCAGTGGCACTCTGTCAGGCTTCTGGCATCCAGACTATGAAGTCATGCACTTGTGTTGTTTTAAGCCACTGGGTGTCTGGCAATTTGTCACAGCAGTGATCGGAGCCGAATTAGGCTCCTGTGTAATCATACCCATGTGTTGTTGCAACCGACACTGTGGCCACACTCTGCCTCCTATGTGATGCTTTGGGGGTTTTCTCCCAAAATGTGACTGTGAGAACAGCAGCTGTGACCCCTTGTCTCTCTAGGGGCCGAGTACGAATGCTTCTCATTTGGTTTAGTGGTCATGCTCATTCGCTCATTCAGTAGTCAGCAAATAGATACTGCGCTGTCCTGGGCTTGAGAAGCAGGGCCATGAATGACACCCCGAGTCCCTCCTTCCTGCATGTGAGTGATGTTTTCAAGATCCTTGAAGAAGAAGTGGACCTGCTCAAGGCATCTCCAGGCTCCAGGAAGCCCCAGCAAGAGGAAGAAGCAAGTTCTGTCCAGCCATACATTGGAGTAATTAATACTCAGTCATGAAGAGTAATGAAGTGTTGGACAGGTTACAATGATAAATCCCAACAGCGTAATGCCCAAACAGAGAAACCAGCCCCCAAATACCCAGTGTTGCACCATTTCATCTGCTGGGAATATCCAGAATAGGCGAGTCCCTGAAGCCAGAGTAAAGACTGGTAGTTGCCAGATGGCAGGGAGGGATGGAGAGTGGCCACTCAAAAGCTTTTTGTTTATAGTGATGAAAAATATTGGAGCTGGATGTCCTCAAGGGTTGCACAATGATATGAAGAAATTCATGCCACCAAGCTCTACACTGAAGTATAGCTTTAAAAAGTGACTTAAATGGGCCAGGCCCGATGAGAATCATATGCATTCTCTACAGTAGTCTCAGTGGCTTGAGTGGTTGAAACAGGAGGATCCCAAACATTCAATCTAGTCTGAGAAACAGAGAGTTCGAGTCCAGTCTGGGTGACTCAGTGAGAGCCTGTCTTGAAATTAAAACAATAAAAAGATGAAGAAACATGGGGAAGATGGCTTAGTGGGTAAGGCCCTTGTCGTACAAGCCTGCAAATTAGAGACTGAATCTCCTGAACCCACACAGATGTGAGAATCTTGGCATGGCCACACATGTTCAACTCCAGCACCAAGGAGTTGGGAATGGGATCGAGGGAGCTCACTGCTTACTGGAAACCTAAGCGAAGTGGAGAGCTTGAGGTTCGGTGAGAGGCATGTCTCAGGGTAATAAGATAGGTACCGATAGAGGGAGACCCTTGACATCCTATTCTGTCCTCTGAATACTTATTCATCTTTCCATATACCTGCGTACAGCACACACATTCACACACACACACACACACACACACACACACACACACACATCAAAAGGGCTTATGACACAGCTCAGCAAAAGACCACTTGCTTTGTCCAGCACCCACAAACCCCTAGGCTCGCTCTAGTATTTCAGAGTTTAAATGGTGTGTGTTTGCTCTTACCACTATATAGATAGTGTACCAGGCAGTACAATTCATGTGCTCACCTTGGTGGAGGTGTTCGGTTAGCTGTGCAGTGGAGACCCAGGGATGCTGTGGAGTTCTGCATCTCAGACTATAGATACGCCAAGCCTGGGAGGCACCTGCTAAGGGCCAGCCACTGACACCAGGGTCCTTCTCCTTCTGTAGCTCCTATGGTCACGGAGGTAGCCGGCCTCTTCCTCATCTGAACTTGGCCCGTAGGGCCCTGGGTTTCACAGCCTACTCTGACCTCTGCAGAGAGTTAGCAGGGCTTTCCACTCATGTACGCGGCAGGCCTGAGAAAAGAGAGAGGAGAGAAGAGAGCTCCGTGGGTCTGAGTAGGCATGACATGTCAGCTGTGGGGAGAATGGAGGAGTGATCAGGGTGACTGAGCGAGCACAGAGACACAGAGCAACACTGTTCTCTTCTCCACACACAGCCATATATTAAGACACCACTGAGCTCAACATTTCCCCAACCTTGGGTGGTGTTGACCATAAATCCTTTCAGGATTTTTAACCTAGGTCTGGAAGAGAGTCCGAAGTCCTAGAATGAAGACTGGCCTCGGTGGCCAGCACTGAATAAATATGTTAAGCAATAGTCTATTTGGCATGCTTCTTACTGGGGTCCAGACATCACATCCAGGTGGTACTAGGCTCCTCACCAACTTGGACCTGAAAGGATCGACTCATCTTTGTGAGATGGGCAGCATCCACCCAGATGGGCTCATGCTGGGCCACCCTGTCCAGTATCCTGTGCCTGCTGGCTGCTTTAAATAAAAACAGCCGTGTTTCCAGCCAACGTAAGGAGGGTGGGATCAATCGGGTACACAGAAGCAGATTACCAAGCAGGTGGCTTTGGGCTAAAGATAAATTGTGTCCTCATGTAACTTGGGAAGAGTGGGATGTACACAGCTCCTACTGTGCAAGGCAAGATTGTTTAGTTACTTCTCTCTGCTGAGGACCGGGGTTGCAAGGAGCCCCAGAAGACCCTCTCTGGCTGACGCGCCGTCACACGGGGTAATGCCCTAGTTCCCACACTGGGGATCATTGAGGGGGAGACAGACTGGGATTCGAGAGTCAGGACAGGATTTGTGGGTAGGACAGGAGCCTGCTTCCCTCTTCTCAGAGCCACAGCTGCACAGAGCAGAACAGGGCAGGGCAGAGCACGCCCACATGTAAGTCTCTGCTCAGGACTTGGGTGTCACATCCTGTTCTCAGCAGGCATCGTCCTTGGGGGTCACCTTTTCTTTGCCGGCTTGAGTTAATTTTCCCTACCAGACATCTAGCCTGGTAGGTCTACATAATACAGTTGGAAGGAGCACACCCCTCACAGGTTTCTGCTGCTCTTGTCTCTACTGCTCCTGGTCTCTGTGCTGACTAAAACCTCTCATCTCCTCCTCTTCCTCTTCTTCCTCCTCCTCCTCCTCCTCCTGCCCTTCTCCCAGTTCTTCCTCCATCTCTTTTGTATCTTTTGGGTGTGTGTGTGTATGTGTGTGTATGTGTGTGTGTGTGTGTGTGTGTGTGTGTGTGTGTGATAATCTTAAATCCAAAGGAAGTAGCTAAAACAATACAGAGGTCTCATAGCACCTTCATCCAGACCCTACCCCCACCCCCACCACCCCCCGTGCAGCATCCTACATGACAGTAACACAGGATCAAATCAGGAAGTGAGCTCAGTAGCAGCTGCCTCCCTGCCTCCGGTCTCCCGGTTACACAAGTTATCACAGAGACTTCTCGACAAAGTGTCATGACCACGGGGTTTTGAGAAGACTGCTTCCAGTGGTCCTGGAAGCTGGGAAGTCCTGGGTCCAGGTGCTGTCTAACATGACTTGATCCCAGCTCTTCTCCCTGTGTCCTCACGTGACAAAGGGATACTCTGTCCTGCCCCTCTTTAAACAAGCTCATTTACAGGAACTCTATCCCACAGCCCAACTCTTCCAAATGACTTACTCCAAAATACCTCACCTTTGGGGTCAGGGCTTCAACATGGGCTCTGGAAGGATGCAATGGTCAGTACATAATCCATGCACTCGTGTGTGTGTGTGTGTGTGTGTGTGTGTGTGTGTGTATGTGTTTGTGCATGTGTATATGTGTGTTTGTGTGTGTGCATATGTATGTGTGTGTTTGTGTATGTGTGTATGCGTGTTTGTGTGTGTGCATATATATGTATGTGTGTGTTTGTGTGTGTGCATATGTATGTGTGTGTATGTGTGTGTTTGTGTGTGTATGGGTGTGCATGTGTATGTATGTGTTTGTGTGTGTATGTGTGTATTTATGTGTGTGCATATATGTATGTGTGTGTTTGTGTGTGTACGGGTGTGCATGTGTATGTGTTTGTGTTTGTGTGTATATGTGTGTATTTATGTGTGTGCCTATATGTATGTGTGTGTTTGTGTGTGTATGTGTGTGCATGTGTGTGTGCATGTGTATGTGTGTGTTTGTGTTTATCTGTGCGTTTGTGTGTGTGTTTGAGTTTGTGTGTATGTGTGTATTTATATGTGTGCATATATGTATGTGTGTATTTATGTGTGTATGTGTGTGCATGTGTGTGTGCACGTGTGCGTGTGCATGTGTATGTGTGTTTGTGTGTGCTCACTTGCTCGAATGCAGCAGAATTAATACATAGATCAGCTCTAGCACACAAGGATCTCCCTTGCTAGCCCCAGATTATGGAGTCTCACTCCTCCCTTCAACCTTAACCCCTGGAGACCCATTGTCTAGCCCTCATATCTGTCATGTTGTCCCTTTGAGACCGTGGTGTGGCAGTCTTCAAGGCAGGCTTGCTCGTTAGACACAATGCCCTTGAGCACCCCCTCTGAGTTCCTGTGTGCACCCATAGCTTGATCTCCCTCTCACTGACTGACCAACACTGCACCCAGCAAGGACATTTAGGTTTCCAGCTTTATACTATACACATCAAATGCTACATCTCACCCAGGACTTTGTATAGTGACCCAGGGCTCAGTGATGAGGCTAGGCTAACTGGTCAAGGAAATCTGGTGATCCACCACCACAGTGCTGAGATTAAAAGCCTGCACTATCATGCCTGGCTTTTTATATGGGTGTTGGGGGGAGATGAAATCCAGGCACTCATACATTCTCAGAGAACACTTTCCTAACTGGCCTGAGTCCCCAGACTACACGCTTAGTTTGATGTTATTACTGTTTATTTGTTTTGACACAGGGTCTCTCTGTGTATCCTGGCTGGCCTAGAACTTATTCTGTAGACCAAGCTGGCCTCAAACTAATGGAAATTTGTCTGCTTCTGCCTCCTGAGTGCTTGGATTAAAGGCATGGACCATCACAGCCGCCCATATTTAGTTTTTAAAGAACCTGGTCAACTTTTCAGGAATAAATGCTATGCCCATTGCCCATCGGCTATATGCAGAGGCCCAGTTTCTCTGCACCCTGAAAAACATTCACTGTGACTAAATCTTTGCTTTGAAAGGTGCTGGTCAGGTGTTTTGTGAATGTCTCTCAATTTGGGAATATTGGATGTCTTTCTCCAAGTTACCATATTTCTTGAGTTGTTTGGTACGCATTCCATTCTGTTCCCGTTAGATTGAGTGTATGTGTCCCTCATAGCTAAGAACACTGCATATAGGTTTCAGATTTTATTTCCCCCATCTGCTTGCTGTGAGTGTGCTCTCAGGGTCAGGTAAAAAAAATCTGACCATCTCTCTTAGCCTTTTCCAACTCGATAGTGATTTTGTACTGTCCTGGTGGTGATCAGCATCCCAGCTCGAAGTCCCCAGTGCTCTGCAGACATCTCTGAAGCCCGTGGCTTGTTGCTTTACCCTCTGACAAGGCAGCACAGGGTACAAAGGTCATTACTTTGGAGAAGTCCAGTTCTTTGTTTCGCTTTTACTAACATATACTTTGGGAGTCTTGTCTAACAACTCCCTGCCCAGCCTTTAGGCTCCCCAAATTTTCTCCTACATTTCTTTTCTAAAACTTCAGCAGCAATTTCACTGTTAATCTATGAGCCTGTTTTTTTTTTTTATTTTTTAAATATTATTTATTTATTTTTATTTATATGAATACACTGTAGCTGTCTTCAGACACACCAGGAGAGTATGCATCAGATCTCATTATGAGTGGTTGTGAGCCACCATGTGGTTGCTGGGAATTGAACTCAGGACCTCTGGAAGAGCAGTCAGTGCTCTTGACCGCTTAATCATCTCTCCAGCCCCTGTTTTGCTTTGGTTTTGTTGTTGTTGTTGTTGTTGTTGTTTAATATTTATTTTATTTGTATATGAGTGTTTTGCCTGCATGTATGTGTGTACATTGACTGTGTGTGTGCCCAGTGTCCATGGAGACAGAAGAGGGCATCAGACCCTCTGGAATTGAAGTTACTGATGTTTGTGAGCCACCATATGGGTCGGAAACTGAACCCAGGTCCTCTGGAAGATCAGCTAATACTCTGAACCAAGAGCTAGTTCTTCCAACCTCCGTTTCATAGAAACAGGTTGCCATTAATCATCAATGGCTTCCACTTCTCTCCATCCCTGGAGTCAGCTCTACGCTTTTCTTGAGCCTTTCCTTCCATTATTCTGGCCTCTCAACGCCTAGTCTATCTCCAGGGCTGCCACCCAGCCCTGTCCAACACCCTGTCACTCCACATAGCCCTCTTGAACCCACACCCTCAGACCCCTATCTTTGACCACATCTTCCCCTCCCCCCAGCTCTCATACATCCCCATCCCAAACTCTCAACAGCCAGACTGCCCGTGCTCCTCAGCTGGTCCTCAGAAGCCTCTTTGCTCCCTGTGGTGGCTTCAGTTCTTCTTCCTCCTTGAAATAGACGCTTATCAGAGGAACCTGCTGAGAGAGACGATGAGTCCTCTGACCTCCGTCCAACTGAGTCCACAACAAGCATTTCAGAATCACTATCTCAGAGCCTTTTTCCCCCCTATGTGGACAGGTCTCTTCCCTCCCCAGGCCTGGGTTTCTCCATCCATGAGGACTGGGTCCGAGTCCTGTCACTCCTTGGAGCCTCATGGTCCTCTGCCTGGTGCAGAAGAAGGTCTAAGAGACTTTGTGCTACTTGAAAGACAGATGGGTGGGAACATGCAGGATAAAGGATAAGAAACAAGATGTGGATGTTACAGTCAGAGTCAGCTGTCATCTTGACATAAACCTAGTGTTACCTGGGAGGAGGGAGCCTCCATCAGACCAGCCTGTGGGAATCTCTGTGAGGTATTTCCTTAACAGCTAATTGATGAAAGAAGGCTAGCCCACTTAGTACCAGCCTTGGGCAGGTGGGCCTGGGTGTATTAAAAAGCAGGCTGAGCAAGCCAGAGGGAGTGCAGTCCAGTAAGCAGTGTCCCTTCAAGGCCTCTGTTCCAGTCCCTGCCTACAGGTTTCTGCCTTGAGTTCCCACCTTGGCTTCCCCAAGCAGACTGTGACCTGGAATGTGTAATGTTTAGCTGGAACAATCACTTAGTTACTTTAAACTTTAGGGTGCATTTAGAACCATCTGGAACCTTCTATGACTGCCATGCATTGGTTACTGTCTGCTCCTCAGTACCTCTCAGTCTGACGTGCCAAACAGACCAGAGGTCATGCCCTTCTGCTGGGAATGGGTGGCTCTGAGCCAGCTAGGCACTGGCTCAGATCTGAAGACAGGATGGGGACGGTAACAGGAGCCTGTCCTGCTAGGTACTGACCTGGCATCGTCCTCTCAACCCTAACCTGGGACTCTGCCTTCCTCTCCTTGACTGAGCTTTTGAACAAAGATACCACATCCTTAGACCAAACCTGACTCTCATCCTGGAGGCCACAAGTAAGTTTCCCAGGCAAATAAACTAACTGAAAATTATCAGAAGGAGCCTTAAATTAAGAGGATACCATTTTACAAGTACCTCACAAACTAGTAGGAGATGTAAGTCGGCCTGGCGTGACTCAGCACTTTCAAGTGTCTCTCATTACATAATACTGCTAATTTTTTTTTTCAGATGTAAGCAACGTGCTTTCTTCCTAAACATCGTGTTCTTTGTTCTGCAATTTGGAAAAATGAATTCCCTTTAAAGCAGGGCTTTGCTCAACCCCAGAACAAGGTGGCAAGGCTGGATCGGCATTGCTCAGCCCCCAGCCATTTGACAGAGATGGTTGGTCATACAGAGACTCCATACTCGTGGTTTCAGAGACCTGTGGTAGCTGGATGGAGGGTGCATGCAAGGGATTGATTTCTAGGGTCCTTGACATTTGCTGTTACAATCTTGCCTTGCCTTCTCTCTACAGAGCACAGCTGCGTGCCAGACACGGGCTACAGCCAGTCAAACTTCACTGAGTACTTACAGTGTGCAGATACTCTAGACTAGGTGCTGAAGGGACCCCGGAACCCATGCACTCCTCCTAAGAGTGGCCAGGTGCGCAAGGTGGCTTGCCCAGGATACCATGGGGGTACTTAAGGAGGTTCAACATCCAGCCTGGGGCCTGAGAAAACTGTAGTGGGCCAAATTTACAGAAAGTCTCAAAGTATAATCCTGGGAATTGGGGAGGGTATGTCAGAGAAAGGAATTTCTGGTATACAGCAGTAAAGGTAGGATTCAGGGGTGATGCCACCCTACTTCCCCCAGGCTGTGGTTCCATGAGGGAGACAAATGCTCCAGGAACCAGATGACTCCAGTGCAAGCCTTGATTAGGCAAGGACTCTCAGGTATCCAGAAGTCAAGCCTTGCAAAGCAAGGGCGTGGCATCAGGGAACAGAACCATCTTGGGTACCCAGGCCTCAGACTAGCACTAGAACCAGCTAGAAGGTTCTGGAGCTCTGCAGTGAGTTTCAAAAGGGGAAAGTAGATGTATGGATTCACAGGCCCGACTGGGTTTGAGGGAGAAAGCCCCACTACACAAATGCTACTGACATCTGCTCTCAGGCTCTACCACTAGAGAGAGAGCATGAGAGGCAGCGCAAAATTCAATGACATGGCCTAGTTACAGGTGACTGATGGAGTTAGGCAGCAAGGAGGCTGTGGCCATCAGGAGAGGCCCAGGGACTTTGAAAATGTAGGAGGGAAAGAGAGAAGATGCAGAGCCAGGTCTTAACAGCAGGGTGCTGGTGAGGACCCAACCTGCTGTGCCTTGGGTGCTGTCCTGTGGAGAAGTCCCACTGGAGGGGACCAGAGAAGCACTTAGACGGGGCACTTGGCTGTTTCCGACTCCACATCTGTCCCTTCCAGCTGTCCACTCACTCAGCCCTCGTCTGCGGTCTGTGTCAGGACCAGAGGCAAGATGAGCAGCCTGACCATGCCATCTGGGACACCCAAGAGGCAGCAGGGAGACACTTAAAGCAAGAGCTACACTTTGAGTTCTAACAGTCTAAGCCCTGGCAAGGGCCACGTGCCACCTTGAGGCGACCCAGTTTGAGATATGGAACCATGGGTAGCCCAGGGCTGTATGTGGCATCTCCCCTGCCTCACACACCCAGGCAGTGAGAAGACCCCAGGGAGGTGGCAAAACTGAGCAGGGCTCATTGGTGGGTAGGGTGGGGTGGGGTGGGGTGGGGTGGGGTGG